>JBBPKD010001363.1:0-10173 GCA_038089075.1 Singerocomus inundabilis
CATGGCGTCAGTGATACCAAGAAGGGAGAGTGCAGCATCGATTATGCGGCCCTCGGCATACAGGGTCTCACATTGATGTTTCTGCTCGTGCGCATGAAGGATCCGGAGAAGACTATCCGTTCTGTTTTGCGAGTCGGCATGGTGAGTACAGAGTTGCTGTTCGAGATCAGCAATTTTGCCGTCTAAGGGATGGGAAAGTCATTCCAGTGTGCGTAGAGTGGCGATAAGCACACTCACAAAGGCACTTATTGGTCTCGTTCAGGCTATCTGCTCTGTGTTGTGAGTTGGAGAGTTGGTTATGGAGTTGCTGTTCGAGATCAGCAGTTTTACTGTCTAAGGGACGAGAAAGTCAATGCGATGTGCGTAGAGTGGCGATAAGCTCACTCACTCAGGCGCTCATTGGTTTCGTTCAGGCTATCTGTTCTGTGTTGTGAGTCGGAGAGCTGCTTACGGAGTTGTTGATTTGTCTCTTCGAGACTCGCAATTCTGCTGTCTAATATAGGTGGATGTCAGTGATATTCATCACTCACGAGTCAGCATGCCAATAAACCCACTCAAGCTCTCCTCCTGTGCACGAAGGGATTCGATCGTCTCTTCGGGAGCAGCCATTTTCGTCTCATGGGAAACCTGCAGCAGTTCGGAAAGCGGGGTGTGGCTAAGAAACCGTCCCACCCAGGATTCCACTGAGATAACACTTACGATGTCAGAGTAGGGAGAAGGGAGAATGTCCGCGAGATCGAGAAGGGTGATCATATTTCCTCCGCCTAATGCAAAGTTGTAGTTTGCCGAGATGGTCATTGAATGGATACCGCCCGAATACGAGATGGCAGGTCCAATTTGTTTGTGTGTCGTAGTGTCCCAGAGCGAGACCGATTCACCTGCAGAAGCTGCAATGAATGTACCATTGCTTGGCAGGGCAATGCACCTGGGCCTATCGTGGCTGTGGATGGACCATTGAGACCGTATTGCTCCAGTGGACGCGTCGAGACAGTTGATGTTGCCGTCAGAAGACAAGACAAAGAGTTGCTTGCTATCACTGGTCCAAACGAGAGATTGGTTGAGCCACGAGTAGACTTGGATTGGGAAATCGATGAGGAGGTGGCCGTTCTGACCGTCGTAGATCCGAACAGTCCCCCAGTTATACGTCGCGGTTGCAAGGAGACGTCCGTCGGGTGAGAATTTGATTGCAACCACCCAGAAATTGTGGTTCAATGGGCCAAGCAGTCGCTGGCCGGTCGAGAACGACCAGACGTAGGCAGTGTTGTCACTTGATCCTGTCGCAATTCTCGTCCCATCCAGAGAGACGTCCACTGCACACACCGAACGGCTGTGTGCTTCGAACGCGGTCACCTTTTTGTGGCTCTCCGCATTCCACACGACCACCTCGCCACTTCTCGTCCCACTGACGACCCACTTTCCGTCCGACGATGCTGCAATGTTGAGAATGGAACTCCCCGCATTCATTGGCGTCCCTATCTCCTTGCCGTCTTTCATGGCCCAATATCGAAGCCTTCCTTCATCGTCGCCACTCACAATGCACCTTCTATCATCGAGAAAGGTAAATGAATATATCAGTTTCTGGTTGTCGATTTCAATCCGTTTTGTTTCCTTTTCATAGACAGTGTTGGAGGGAGGACTCGAGTCTTACACTTGTGTCATTACCGCACTCTGAAACGTCTCATAAGTCCACTCACCATTCCCTGATTGCTGACTTTTGCTCGAGGACATACTCGGTTACGTATCAGAGCGTTAGAAAGAGGAATCCAATCATCTACTCGCAGTGCGCCGTTGTCGTCTGGTATACACGCGTCTTATTATCGACGTGAGTTAGGTCATACATTTATAATCACCTCGGCGCCTGCTCTCGCTCTAATTCGGACCTTACCCTTCTCTCCGTTGTCACCACTCTGATGATCACTTCCAAGTTGCCGATGGATAAATCCACGCTCAGAACTGAACAGTGATCTAGGCAACAAGGAATTCTTTTGTCGTTCCCACTACATCTGTCATCGATCGCGTGACAGAAGGATACAACAACTGACCTCGGGCTCACGGATCTGAGCTCTTGGACCCGGTACCATACAGTTGCTACATACGTTTCATATCAGCAACTCTGTCTTGAATTCTCTCCGTTCGACCGTGCTTGGTTACATACCCTGTCCTTGTATCCATCGAGATTTGAACTCATTCTCTCTTTAAATTTTCAGGGTGACTCGACAACTGACAACTACGATTGCTCTCATTCATGTTGCAGTCGTTGTGGCAACCTTCTAATCGTCGATAGAAGAACTCGCTCTCGGAATCGGAGAGAACGAGCAGCAGCAATGAAGTGAGCTGCACAGCACGTGGGCCACCAGAGGATGGTGCGTCTCCCATGTATGCCGATGCCCATTACACGGCATACCAGTTCTTATCGAGGGACAACGATGGAATCCTTGCTTATCTGGATCCGACAACTACAGCAGACATCCCTACAGTAGGCAGCCGCAAGCGAAATAGCCCACACAAAGTGCTAGCCAACGAATACAGTGAGATAGGCTTTAAGCGGATACGGTCAACATTATGGGACCTTCATCCCTTACAGCAGGTATGCCTTTCGATGTCATGAAGACGATGGGAGATGACCAGGGAGAAATGTGATATCTTCAATTGTTTACTGCTGGCATCCCAGTTCTCGTCATCCTGGTCTGTGTATCCACTGGTATTTCTACTATCTACCTTTGTGTAGGCTATACTCTTTCCAGTGTTCCCATCTTTGATTACCTTGGACGCTCGTATATCAGGTACATATACGAAAGTCAAGCCAGTAGTCACTATCCTCTTGTCCCCATGGATGGTTGATGTATAGTAGACCGCTATTGTGTATGGAAAACCGCTTCCTTCGGTGATGAGATCCTCGTGGCAGCTCACTCGGCTTCTCAGCGCTGAAAACGTCGAGAGTCGCATAGATTAGACTGGAAGATAGAAGACAATGGGGGTGAATGTTGGTGAGGATCCACAAATGGGAGCGATAGTCGATGAGCCTCCGAAACTTGGACTCGGTAGCAATTCGCGGTGTACATGTCATACGTCCCACAAGATCATCAGATTTCATAGCGGAGCCAACAATAGAATCGATGACAAGTCCCACAATGGTATATATTGACGACGATTGAACCAAGGAGGACCGCAAGGGAGAACGAGCCCACCATTAACCTCATATGACCCCCGGACGAGAAATTGGCAGAAAAACACAACGTTGTTGTGCTCGGAAGAACATTAGTTTGAAATGGAACGTTGAGCAAGCCCGATGGTAGCAATGAGTGAGACAGAAAACAATTCGAAAAGGGAAAATACAGTATGCGATAGACACGACTGAGAGAGCAACGAGGAATGCAGAAACAAAGACGGGCCAACTCTTCTAGACAATATGGTAACTACAAAACATCTAGCGTCTGTATCATCCGTACAAGATGGCGCGGCGACACGTTCTTGAGCAGCTGCACCGAGATAGGACGGTCCGATGTGACACGTCGATATTCATTGTGGGATACACGAACGAGCAACAGTGCGCCGAAAGGCTGTCTAAGACGCGCGAAAAGTCGTAGCGCGCTCGTAAGCTTGTCGTATGACGGGGATGTAGTGTCTGATAAGAGGGGAGGGAGCACATTGGAATCACGATTCCCACGATCCCCATTAAGGGAGCTTCATCATCCTCGAAATAAAGAAGAGGATCAAGAAGGTAATGCAGCCAAGGATGGACCAGCACAAAATTCTGCAGACTAGATAATGTTGAACTGAGGTGGGCAGCTGCTAGGGTGCCAGCAGAGGAGGAGCCTCTCAGCTACCAGACAGTGGTAGACCTCTCTTTATTGTTTTTGTATATTAGTGTGGAGCTAGAAGCTCATATACAGGAGGTGTGAGATAAGATTATCTAATCTACAGTATAGTAGTACCTTATCTAATCTTCCTAAAGCGGCCAATAGGGGCACATGGTACATTGTGATCCTATATAATTTTTGCTAGTGAATGGCAGCTAAATAGTGCCAGTTCAACAGATAAATCCTGTTGTCTTGATCTCCACACTCCCGATTGCGGATGTCATGACACAGTAAACACGCAGAGGACCACCACTCACAAGAGACAAGCTTCTCAATGAAAACTGCATGCAAGACAGGCTCAAGCGATGACTAAAAAGACGTGGGGATGGGAGACTGGTGACTCAATCATAAGGTACCATGGCCAAGTCAACAAAGAAAGATGCTCATAATTCCACTACCAGCGCGTCCATTCTGTCCTCTTCGATTTCCGATGGAATATACGATGATGCTGGCTCGTGATATACATCAATCTCCACAGGAAGACAGCTGTTGAAGTCCGATGCCATCCCTGACCAGGCTAAGATCATCACATCGCCTGACCGAGTTAATACCTCCTGCAAGAGGCGACCCAAAGCGCGTTGTTGTCCCTCGCCATATGTGATAGGGATAGAAACATCAAATATTCCAAAAAGCGAGCAAGTAACATCCTCTTGTCTTGTGACGACACGTGCCGCAGCGAGACAAAGCTTCTGTTGTACGTTCTCTGATCTAGGTTGTAAAGAGTATAAGACTTGAATGTCAACACTGTTTGCGGCCGCCATCGCGCCCATGATTGCAGGAGAATCTTTGTGATTGTACACAGTCTCGTGTGGAAAATAAGACTTCCAATCCTCGGTATAGAAGCGGATAACCTTAGACGCAAAGAATTCTTGCAATGTCCATACACGCGTGTTCCAAAGACACCTCTCGAGCGCACTCAGTTCCGAGTCCGACAGTACACCCTTTAGATGAACGATCGTGAGTGCGGATTCGTGGTACCATCAGAACATTGAAGTCAGAGATTCCTAGAGCACCGAACCATCTGTTTTATTGATACAGCACGTGTCAGACCATGCCCAGCACAGTCCTGCTTCCCATGCCTTTACACAGAACATCGCCAACTTGAACATTGTAGATGATCCTGCGAGATTGTGTACTGGTTCATGAACGAGATCCTGGAACAGCGGTTCAGCTCCTTCCCAGGTATGGGAGAGCGTTCCATATCGAAAGTATTCCCGAATGGACTGCTTGATACGAGAGTGGTTGATCACTTTTATCATGGACGCAACGAGCTCCATGAATTTTGGGTTGGTTTCGAATTCACCTAACCGCTCGCGCTTGTCACGAAGACGACCAGTTTTGGTTTTAATGAGAACGAGAGGAGCACCCAGCTGAGTCCACTTGGCGTAGCTGTGAATCGCCGTGATTGTATCTGATGGGCTCACATAGTGGTTACGCAAATCTGCGAGAGGTAGAAGTAGTGATTGGCACGGCCCGGCTTGGCTCAAAAGCCCCGGCTTTGGCCCGGCTTGAGGAGCTCAGGGCTTACTAAAATCTTGAGCCAAGCCCTAACAAGGGCTCGGGGCTGGCTCGGGGCTGGCTCAGGGCTTAAGCCGGGGCCCAGTGTAGACAAGAAAGTGTAGCATTATTGTATCAAATAAACCTAGTCAATTGTACTTATGGTTGTCTCATCGTACTCATCCTCATTACCAAACATCTCATCATCCATTAAACACACAATATCATCCCAAATCTCACTCATTATGTGGTTTGGTTCCACACTAGATTTATACATTAAGTCTGTTGGATTTGGCAAGCACATCCACAGATGCAAATCTCAGGTATAATGCAAGGACATTCTTTGTTATGAACTATCCTTTTGTTTCTTCCTTTGTTACTTTAGCCATTGACTGATGCAGACAGTCATACAATGTATTTGTTCTCAAACCTTGGATATGACCCATCTATTTCTTTGTGTACTGCTTTGTCTATCTTTTGTATATAGAACCGATCATGTATTCAATCACCCCAGTCTGTCACAATCTGCACATGACTGAGGTGAGAACTCTTACTGTACTCATACCTACTCATACTGACTTGTACCTAGTCTGATATATGATAGGTGAATATATCTAGTCCGTCACAATCTGTGCACAACTGAGTCAGATCTACGATAGTATTCTCACAAAGTCATCTACCTCTGACAAAACTGAACTAATATATTTACCCAACAAGATGTGAGAATGCTATTGTAGATCAGACTCAGTCATGTATGGGTGCAATAGACTATTTGTATCACCTATTGTAGATCTGTTGTGACTGCAAAGGAGCTACACTGCCTCAACTATCTTCATGGTCCTGTTGGGCGACCTGGCATCATACTACGGGGCTTGACCTGAGGGAAAGGCTTTCTTGTATGGGTATATCCAGGTTGCCACCCTTGTAAGCTGTTCATGGGTGCCACCCATAACAAGGGTGTGCTTGTGCTACCACATGTTCTTCTATGGCACTACGGCTCGTAGGGTAATCTGGAATAATATAAGGTACAACAATAGTGAGAACCTAACTGTACTGCAGGTATAACATCGTCTTGATCGTTGTCTTGATCTTGAGTCACGTGGTTATCTGTTATCTGTAAACTGGATGACTAGGCCGTCACGAAGGTGTAGTCCTAGAACTGGTTAAATAAAGAATGAACGAATGTAGGGCGTACTGCAAGTCTTGAGGGTTTGACTTGTCATGGTATACGAGCTTGCTGGCTGGACTGGAGGATGGAAAGGAGGTTGGCTTTATCTCCAGACAACCTCACTCCCGGGCACCATTGCTGGCAGGCAGGCGAATAGTTGTCTTCTACTTGAAGGGTACTTCACTAGGCCACCTTGGTAGGCAGGGTAGGAGAGGTAACAAGTGGATTAGGCTGGGGGGACACCAGCCAACTCATAACCCCTTATATATGGTACAAAGGATGGGTCTAGGGTATATGGACATTAATGTATGCTATGCTAGGGTAAGGGGTGTGTCCATGAGGTTGCAGCTAGGCAAGCCTCAAGTAAAAGGTAAGGCCTATGGTTAGAAGATCAGAAGCATACCACAAGGCTAGAAAATAGAATGGAAGATCGATCACAAAGTGTGAAAGATCAAGGAGGAAATCATGGCAAAGATCCATCTAGGATCTTGCAGGGTCATGACCAATCAGATCAGAGAAGGGTGGTGAGGAGAAGGCATGGTAGCCTACAGGTATGATCAAGAGTTAGGGGTGATCAGTGATATCATGAAAGTGTAAAGAGGGTGAAGATGTGAAGACGTGACAGGGGATGGCGTGATGATGTGAAGGGTCGAAAGGGTCACATGATCAGGGAAAAGAAAGGGGTCATTATATTTGTAGATTCACAACAAGATCAGACTAAATATGAGTCAGTATGAGTAGGTATATGTATAGTAAAGTGATCTCACCTCAGTCATGTGCAGGTGCGATGAACTGGGGTGATCGAGTACAATTATTGGTTCTATATATGAGTAGAAAACAATAATATAGTATGAATGGGAGTACATGAATCATAACCAAGGTTGTAGAATGGAAAGGATCATATGATTGTCTGTATCAGTCAATGGTGAAAGTAAGAATGGAGAAGTAAAAAGTGTGCAATAGTTTGTATATATACTCTAAAGCACTATTGTAATTACCCCTATTGGAGCCCTGGCCTGGGCCAGTGGCTCAGGGCTTTTCCATGCCTCAAGCTGGGCTCTGAGCCTGGGAAAGCCCTTCTAAGGGCTCGGCCTGGCTCAGGGCCTCTAGGGCCTGGCTTGGGGCTGGCCTGGGGTCTGAGCCTGGGCCATGCCAATCACTAGGTAGAAGTATCAAACAGTAGTTGTTGCAACTGCAAAGGAGCTACACTGCCTCAACTATCTCCATGGTCCTGTCGGGCAACCTGGCATCGTTCTACGGGGCTTGTCCTAGGAAAGGGCTTTCATGTATGGCTATATCCAGGTTGCCACCCTTGTAAGCTATCAGGTTGCCACCCATATCAAGGGTGCCGCTTCTAGTGCTACCACATGATCTTCTACAGCACTATGGCTCGTAGGGTAATCTGGAATATGATAAGGTACAACGGTAGTGGAGACCTAACTGTACCGCAGGTATAACATCGTCTTGACTGATGACATGGTCTTGAGTCATGTGGTTATTTGTTATCTTGAATACTGGATGACTAGGCTGTTTATGATGGCATAGTTCTAGAACTGGTTAAATAATGGATAAACGAATGTGATGCGTACTGCAAGTCTGGAGGGTTTGACTTGTCACGGTATACGAGTTTGCTGGCTGGACTGGATAAGATGGAGGTTGGCTTTATCTTCAGACAACCTCACTCCTGGGCACCATTGCTGGCAGGCGGGCGAATAGTCATCGTCTACTTGTAGGGTACTTCACTAGGCCACCTTGATAGGCAGGGTAGGAGAGGTAACAAGTGGATTAGGCTGGGGGGACACCAGCCAACTCATAACCCCTTATATATGGTACAAAGGAGGATCTAGGGTATATGGATATTAATGTATGCTATGCTAGGGTAAGGGTAGTGTCCATGAGGTTGCAGCTAGGCAAGCCTTGAGTAAAAGGTAAGGCCTGTGGTTTAGAAGATCAGAAGCATACCACCAGGCTAGAATGAAGGAATGGAAGATCGATCACAAAGTGTGAAAGATCTAAGAGGATGATCGTGGCAGAGATCCATCTAGGATCTTGCAGGGTCATGACCGATCAGATTAGGGATGAGCGGTGAGGAGAAGGCAAGGTAGCCTGCAGGTATGATCGAGGGTTAGGGGTGATCAGTGATATCGTGAAAGTGTGAAGAGTGTGAAGATGTGAAGATGTGATAGGGATTGGCATGCTGATGTGAAGGGTCGGAAGGGTCACGTGATCAGGGAAAAAGAATAATCATGGGATTCTAGGGTAAAATCCTGTATCATAACAGTAGTCCAATGCAAGTCCAATAATGTTATCTACTGTGAGTAATGGGATTGGGTGATTGTTCAAGCTTGAAAACCATGTCATCATGGTGTTGATCACTTCGTCCTAACGGCAAACACTGAGTAGTTGTTGCATGTGCAAACAAGCAAGCACTAAAAACTGAAAACTGGAACAATAATAGCATACTGATGCTTAAATGTATACTTTGCAAGGGGATCTTGTATCACCACTGCGGGGCTTGGTACTGGACTGGGAGTGGAAAAGGTAAAGGGTAACCTTGTGTGGACTCACTTCTTTGCAGGCGATTATCCAAGTAGATTAGGCTAAGGGACGACAGCTATAACACAGTCCCTTATATACTACTGATACATGTGCACGGACCAAGCAATGCATGGGTAAAGAAGTAAACAGAGATTAATGCTGGGCTTCTATCAAATGGAAATGAAGAAGAGAAGCCAGTGGAAAAGAAAGAGAAGCATGATGTTGTGAATCTGTGCAGATACTTGTATGATTCCTTTCTTTTTTCTTATCTTATCTTATCTTTCAGATCATGTGATCATTTCACACCTTCACATATTCACAAGGTCATGTGATACTTTCACCTCTTTACTTTTTCACTTCTTCATATGGCACCTGCATGTTCAGGGTCATGCTTCTACTTCCATTCTACCACACCATGTGTCTAGCATGTGTTGTGCTTCCTACCATGCACATTAGGCATGTCATGCTTCTTTTCATTTCCATTGGCTTCCTTTCTTCTTTTCCATTTGATGGAAGCCTTCTTTTAATCTCCATGTACTTCTATTCACATGCACTGCTTGGTCCGTGTGCATATATCAGTAGTATATAAAAGACTGTGTTTTGGCTGTTGTCCCTCAGCCTAATCTACTTGGATAATCACCTGCAAAGGAGTGAGTTCACTGCAAGATTACCCTCTACCTCCCATATTCCAGTCAAGCCAGAAAAGCCCTGTAGCGGTGATCAAAGATCTTTCCCCTACCAAGTTATACAATATCAATAGTACGTGATATCGTTTCAGTTTTAGTTTTTTCAGTGCTTGCTTGTTTGCATGCGCAACACTTAGATTAGGCTATTAACACTACCTGGCTTTTAATTAGTATCCAACCCACCCAGTACACTCTCGTTGTACTCCAGTCTCCCATTGGAGATCATAATCCAACCCCCAGCTGTTAAGCCTTTTGCTCCAGCCCTCTTCATACAAGACCATGCCTTTTTGGTTGATCCAAACAACCACCCAGCACAGGCTTTTCAGCCTTGGTCTATTGAAGAACTTCTCCATCATTATTTCCCTAAAGGTCATCCTCGCTCCACATTCCTTAAGTCTGGAGAAATCCAAGAAGGTTTAGTCCA
>JBBPKD010001364.1:0-10169 GCA_038089075.1 Singerocomus inundabilis
CCTAGGAACCAGTCTGATGATAGAATGACGTCTGGGCCCGTTTGGAGGGAACTGGGTCATTGAGCATAGGGGTTGATGCTGACATGACATTAGAATTGTCGGTCACATTGCGTGACGATGGCGGTGCAGCACTGATGGAGCGCACATGGCGACGATTAGGAGGTGAGAGGGGCAAGCTGCCACTGACGGGTGCTGCATCAGATGCGAGAGTGTCGATAGGAGTTGACTGATGTAGAACCTCGACAGAGAGAGGTGTGGGGGTTAGCAGTGAGTGCAAGAACACTGCACCAGAGATGGGCGCGTTCGAAGGGAGATGGACAATGGGTGCAACAGCACAGCTGCTGTCATTGAGTGGTGCAATGGACGCAGCCACAGAGTCCAGGGTGCGAGCCGTTTCGATAGTGAGCTCAACACCGATCCGCTGAGTGAGCAAGAGTGATCACCTGGTGTGATTAAAGGCCGGCAGGCCATACTGGGCCGCAGCTGTGCGATGTGCAAGTGCACGAGGGTCCTGCATGGATGATTGAGTGTCAGCGATGGCAGGCGACATTAAGAAAAAGCAATTATTGCCTGTTGAGGTGAGGTGGTTTGAAAGTTTTTGCGAGGCATTGTTGGCCTTCTTTTTTCCTTTGGAACTGTGTGATCCTCTGAACTTGGGCTTTGAGTATTCATTGTTGCCCAAGTGTGAGTTTGACTAACTGTTCGGGTGGGTCTTGGAACCGCCCAAAGTCTTCTGAAATAAGTAAGTAGGATTGCATTGCGGCTTTTGCTTAATTGCTGAAATCTTGCATGCTGTTATGGAACGGTATTATTTTCACTTTTTCCTTTATCTTATCTTATCTTCAGGTCATGTGACTTCTTCACTTTTCACACCTTCACATTGTCACATGTCACTCTTTTACTCTTCACCTTTTCACACATGCACTCTTCACAGAGTCACGCTTCCATTCTGCCACACCATGCCTTAAGTGCATGTTGTGCTTCTCTTCATTTCCGCTTGCTTCTCTTCTTTTCCATTTCATAGAAGTCAAGCCCTGAACGCACTTGATGTGCATTCCTTTCATTTCCGTTTCCCTTTACTCTAGCATAGCTTGGTCTGTGCTAGGTATTCTGTAGTATAAATATGGGTGTACTTTGGCTGAATCCCCTTAGCCTAATCAACTTGTCAAAGTTGCCTTAAGCCCCTGTGCTTTAAGGAGTGAGTTGACGTTGGTGAAGCAACATCCCCTCTACTCTTCCAGCCAGCCAGATAGAATATTAAGAGATGCTCAACCTATTCGTGTACTCAAGACAGGCTACTCTATAGGGTGGTATGGTTGACTTAGTGTCTCTGTGTTAGCTCACTTCCTAGAACTTGCAACACTTTGATTAGGCTGAATACCTATATGATAGCCTAGAGTTTTGCTTCACAGATTATACTCGATAACCCTGAGGGTAGGATTTTGCAAGAACGGCTTTATACGCCATCAGACTTAGTGTCCTCGCCGCACTTTCTATCACCATATCTGCAGCTTTGGTGCTGTACCTTGTCTTGGCTTAGGGCCGAAGAACTTCATTGAAGATATTGATTGACTCTGGTGCAAGAGTCATAGTATCACATCACGTCTTTTAATCGGTACCAAGAAAGGGTACCATCCTTTGATCCATTCAGAGAAGATCCTGTCTCTCCTACTTTTGACAGATACCAGTTGAGCCTTTTGCTCCCAAGATTCCCCCCACTATGTCTTTCGATTCATCTGGCTTTAACACTCCAAACCAGCAGATGCTGGATATTCTTGAACAACTAGCCCGGATAATGGCATTTATCAATGCCAATGCTACACAGAAGGACATCACAAAGAAGATCACTGACCCAGGCAACTGGGATGGTGTTACGCCTGACCTGGGTAGGGTCGGGTGTAGACCTTCTAGGCTCTTGCTGAGGTCTCGGAGGAACAAGGGGGACGACGAGGGTTCCTGCTAAGCCGTTAGCGAGTGAACTGAGTGGCTCTACGTATCTGAGCCCGAGGGAACTCTGAGGTAACCCCTGAGTCGACAGGGGTTCTTGCTGGGTCTTGCTGAGCAAGCGAGTGGAGAAGCAAGCAAATACATTGCAAGCTATAACATAGGGTACAATGTGCACGGCGAAGTACACAAGGGAGCCTGTCTAAGTGCAGTCTAGGTGCTGAGTACGAAGGTACTATGGGCGAGCACGAAGGTAGAACAAAGCTAAGGTATGACTAGCTATGGGCTCGGGTACAAGTACGTGGGGGAACGGTGCACAGACCAAGTGCAGGGCGCAGGGGATGGGCGAAGGGAATACTATGAATACAGCAGAGCGTACGAGGGGGTCTAGGGGTTGCTGTCACAGACAGGGGCGAAGGAGACGGCAGGAGTGCCGTTGACTGAGTATGGACAATGTCATATAAACGGAACGGTGGATCAAAGAGAACTCATCAGGGTATGGAAGCAAAGAGCAGAAGGAAGAAGCCCTGATAGTATCAACGGGGTTCACCGGACGGGTAATGAGGGGTGACTTGAGGGAGGCCTAGGGGCGAGACTGGGAGACGCGAGATGCGGGGCATGTGATGGGCACGTGATGAACGGTGTGGTTGGTCTCGTGGATGTCTGGTGGCGAGGCACGTGATGGGAGCACGTGACGAGGAAGTCTTGCTAGGTGCACAGGTGAGGTGCGACGAGGTAGGCAAGGATCTAGCATAGGAATGCTAGCCGGATGAGGACTATGCGGTTAGGACAGCATAGGACGAGTCAATGGGAAGTCACGGGAGTCTAGACAAGTCTAGAGGTCGACGGTGGGGAGGTCATGTGATTGGTCACATGATCAGGAGTACTCTGGAGGTCACGTGAGGTTGCATGTGACGAGAGACGAGTGGCGGCGAGGTACACGAGTCTAGGGAGACAAGTGTAGCGAGTGTAGCGAGGAAAAGAGTAGTCAGGGGACGAAACATAACAACTTGATCCTAGTCATTCTGACTATGGAAGACTCAGATGCTTAGTGATCACAATAGAAAAGACACCATTATGGCTAAGTATTGCATCATATCTGAGTTATGCACTTAGCAATATTCATGACTAGGCAGATTGCATTATACTAATGTGATACTAATATCATATGAGCTTAGAATGAGGCCATTTGGATCACTTATACATGATTATTTAAACACTAGATAGTGAGTATATAAACCCCATGTAGAAAAGGACTTTCCTCTAAGTAAATACATACTATCACTCACCTCACAAGTGTTAGAAATCACCTCACACCTTCACTTCAATACCAAGCTTAACTGCAAGTCAAGTAAGTCTCACTTGGCATTCAATCCTACTATCCCATTGCTGCCTGTGCATGCCAGAATGGGCAGATTCCTTTCCTTCTGTCAGATTATGAGCCCTGCTCAGTCCACTTGATAAATCACATACTGTCATTTGATATTTGTGATGTCACAAGTGGAACAAGTGCTAGCAGAGCTTAAGGCTCTTTTAAAGCTTGCAGTACAAAGATTTGAATGACCCTATATGGTCAGCTCACTTCTAAGGTGGCTGGCTTATACCACAAATGCACATCTTGGTGCAGAAAGTGGATGGGATAGTCTGATTGTTATAGAGCAAGTTAAAAGGGAAAGGGACATCATATCATCTTCAATGATCTTTAGAATAAGTACTGATTGTTATGATATGGGATTTTACCTTAATTCCATGATATTTCTTTTTCTTTCCCTGGTCATGTGATTACCCTCTGTTCCTTCACATCAGCACACCATAACCCTTTACATGATCCCATTCCTTATCACCTCTTCACACCTTCACAACATTACACCAATCACCCCTTGATCACCTTAAGGCTATTATGCCTTCCTCATATCCACCTTCATTAATGATTAGTGATGACTTTGTGTTGTGAAACTGGGATTGTGCTTGCAATCCTACAAACTTTATGACCTTATCTTATCTCCCTGGTCATGTGATCACTCTCCATCCCTTCACATCATCACAACCTTCCTTTCACATGATCACAATCTTATCTTATCCCCTCTTCACTCTTTCACGCCTTCACCGATCACCTTTAACCCTCGATCATACCTGCAGGCAACCATGCCTCCTCCTCACCTCCCATTCCTGATCTGATCAGTCATGACCCTGCAAGATCCTAGATGGATCTCTGCCATGATCTTCCCCCTAATCTTTCACACTTTGTGATCAATCTTCCATTCTATGTTCTAGCCTTGTGGTGCACTTCTGACCTTCCTGCCACAAGCCTTACTTTTTACTTGAGGCTTGCCTCATGGACTCTTACCCTCTACCCTAGCATAGCTACCATTAATGTCTGTATATCCTAGACCCTCCTGTAACCATATATAATGGGTTGTGAGTTGGCTGGTGTCCCCCCAGCCTAATCCACTTGTTACCTCTCCTACCCTGTCTTAGTTGGTGGCCTAGTGAAGTATCCTACAAGTAGCAGACGATTATTTGCCTGCCTGCCAGAAATGGTGCCCGGGAGTGAGATTGTCCAGAGATGAAGCCATCCTCACTCCCCTTCCAGTCCAGCCAATTCAAGATCACATCCCAGTCAAGACGAATCCCAGTCATTGCCAGTGCGTAACACATTCACTAGTGGTTACTAATTTATTCCAGGCTTTTGAGGCAAGAGGCATTGTGACTTAAGGGTAGTTCCCTCCAGATAACTACGCAATTACCCAAGCATCTAGTTATGGTGCACACACGATTATACTGTCATATAGATGCCAGTATTAGAAGGAAGACAGAGCATCGTTGCAAGAGTATGATTACTACTATAGCAGTGCAATAGTCTGCTAGGAGTTCTATAGTGGAAGCTAGACCCGACGACAGTCCCCTCTTATCGCCCGTACCCCTATTTCTGCTGTCCAGCACTTCTTTATCTGACATTCATGGTTATGCCCTGTAGCAAGAGTACTAGGTCGCCCGACAGGACATGGTGGTTTAGGTTAGGCAGTGTAGCTCACTTGTGCTTGCAACACTTGGATTAGGCTCCTGACCATCCTGCGACCTGAAGAGGCCACATCCAGCATCCATCCCTGACATCATAGCTGAAAGGCCCATCCCAAAAGACTTCTTGCAGTATACCCCGTCTACACCATGATGATCAACACTTGGATTCATGTAGTTGCTCATGACGACTTCCGATAGTGTGCCTGCCAAGGCATTAGAATACAAAGATCTTTATAGATTATTAGATCATTGAGCCTTTGCTCCAGTCAACCACAATTCAAGGAAAAAGATCCTGTCCTTGCTTTAGCGTCCACCCCAGTCGCTACTATTCCCTGTCTCATATGCCACACCCTCTAACATCATCATTATTATTCACCAATCCCTATGTCACTGATCTCCCATGCCAAGACAAAGAGATTAGTATCCTTCGAAGACTCTAGTGAAAGATGAAGATCAATTCAGAAATGCCTGGTTGAAACTGGATACATCAGTATGGTTGGACCCTCTGCCGCCAGTGGAATCATAAAAACCAGCTCCAAAAGAAGATTGATCCAAGTCAGAAGCTATACTCAGTCGCACAAGAAGAAGAGAACATCTCTGTGTCCTATATGATGAAGAAGAATAAATCTGCTAGAGGTTTAGACTGCGCCCAAACAATGATCCAGCTAAAGGTCTCAGTACATATCCTTCGAGATTGGAGTTATCAATACACAGAACTCACTGATGCTTTATCTGGATTGTCTACAACATTGCTCACATTGTCTCAGGAGGATATCAAATGCAATACTTATGATTAGCCAAGACTTAGTCCATCAAGTGATCTGCCAGAGCGTCTGCAACCTTAGCGCAGCACCAGATCTAAAACAAGATGTGCTTAATTCTCTGGTTCAAGTCAAATCTTTTACAAAGTCCACTGCAATGATTAATCCTGGTAACAAGAGCAAAGAATTTATAAAGACCTCACAAGATTGTATTTGACAACATCTTACCTATTCCGACCTCTGACTATTCCCTTGTTGCCAAGTCCCAGTGATGACATCATCTATAATGACATCGACCCCTATCCTTATCCATCTCTGTCCAGAGAAGACGTTAAAAGCTTTACAAGTAAGGATGAAGAAGAAGTGTAGAAAAGTCCAAGAGTTTTCTTTTTAGATTTGCGAAAGATCGAAGTTACTCACCCCAAGTAGACTGCGCCTAGAGCCTAGCTGATCCTCAAAACGCCTATGGGAAGCTGCATTGAAAAAGTACCAGTGGAATCAAGAACTGTAGCTCCAAAAGAGAGGAGATGAAGCAAAGCCTATAAAGCAAAGTCAATGTTAGAGCAATCAAGTCAATCAATCTGATGAAGAAAAGACTTGAAGATGATTTTATTTTCCTTCTTCATTATCACTCAATCTGCATAGAGTCTAAACGTGGAACTCAAGACTAAGACCGCAACCCCCACACTAGTAGTGTCAAAGTCAAGAGATGATTGAATCATTGTTAAAGGTTTCCTTCCAGCATGAAGTAAAAAGGCCTAGATTCTAAACATGATCAGAAACTGTTTTCGTCCTAGCTGAAGAAGATCGAAGTCTAATCACTGACATATGGTTATTCGGTTGAAAAACAGTAAGGCCTACAAAAGAAAAAAAACTAAGAAATTTAGAAGCAAAGACACTTGACCTGATACGTCATTAAACTATTTGACCATCTGCATCGTCGTAAAACTTAAAAGATCTCATTAAGGTTTCTAGAGTTCAACAGATCAAACCTCAAAGCTGCCAGTTATTCGGTCTTTGTACAGTGAGGCTTGCATCTAGAGGGGAGATCCAAGATCTTGAAGAATCAAGATTAGATTATGTCTTGAAGCAGATGTTAAAAACTTTCAGGTGGTTGTTAACTCAACGATCTTTAGTTCTCATTCAAGAACAGAAATGGATCGACATTTGGCACAGTCATAAAACATCATTGTTCCAGGAATGAACAGAAACTCTCCTGCTCCCAAACATGAGTTTAAAAGGTTTACTTTCTTTCCTTTTTTTTTCAGTTTCTTTAGGAGAAGCCCAAGTCAAGAATATGTTTGAAGACTTAGAACATTATTCCGATTTCATGGGTGGTACCAATTAGGGGCCTGCGTAATGACAAGTCTTTTGAGTATTCAAGACATCAAGCCGATCCTCATTATGTTTTCCATTTTCTTCTCTCTTGTGTTCAAGAAAATCTACAAAAGAAATCTACAAAACACAAAAGATATAAAACGAATATACAAAAGTCATAAAAGAGTTTATACCAGCTCAGACATGAGGATAAATATGCTTTCAAAAAGAAAAACCAATTGCAGTGATTATATTAAAGCTTCCTATATAGTCTGCAATGACTATAAACCATGATTAGTCTGGAATGACTATAATCTATCTAGTCTAAGAACAAGACAATAAACACTCAAGTCTGCAATGACAATAAACTAGATAGTTGAAGGATTACTATAAAACCTTATAGTTCAGCATAACGATAAACTGCCTAGAGTCCATAAAGACTATAAACTATCTTTTGATCAAGTTAACATGGTCAAGTATCCAGCAAACCCTCTGTCACCACTCAGATCATTACAGGTCTTTGGTGTTTCCCTAGTGCAAGAAACTACCACTCCTCCTTCTTTTCACTTCAAGATTAGAATCTATTCCGATTCAAGTAATATAAAGATTCAAGGCCCTAGTTATTCATTCAGCAATGAAAGTGAGGCTGCTGCCAAGAATTGGATTTGATCAAGATGAAGATTTCCCACGTTCATGCGCCTTCTTGGAGTCATCTCGACATTCTCCCCCTTGAGTTTATTGGTAAAGCCGATTTGAAAGTAGTACCTGTCGATATCGAACAGAGAAGCCAATGAAAAAGTAGTAACCCAGACACTCTACTCCCAATGATATAGGAGAATCCACTGTTATTGGGTGATATCAAGATTCAATGATCAAGATATTGTTCTCTCTCTTGGTCTAGCTGGAGACCATAAACCAAGCACCCTCCTTGTCTGTCAAAAGACTTTAAAACTTTGGAATTGTTTATGGAAATGATGATGGTGCTGTCCGGAAATACCACGGCCATCTGATATCATATTCAAAGTCTTCGTAATAACTATAAAAGTACTGTTGTCCTCAACATGATGCTAAACTATTTCTTTCTTCTTTCCTACTTGGTTTATAGGTTTGGCAAGCTATCCTCAAATCTATCCTTCTTTTGTCAAATACTCCAGACTTTTTTGTTTGGTTTTATTCGAATCCTCTATGAGCCATACACCATAATCAAAGTTTATCCACCTTAGTATGGAATTCAGATTTAAGAGGGCCTACAGCAAATTTGAATATTGGTCTTCAAGTTTATCCTCCAGCGCTGTATTCTGTCGACCATTGCCTGATGTGCCTCAGCCCTCCCACCACCCTTTACAATCAGGTTGTGTGCCAGCCTTAGCACCTCCCTTATGACTACCAATGTGACTCTTTCTTTCCGGATCGTCTGGAATCTGATCCTGAAGGGGAGATAGTGTTGTGAAACTGGGATTGTGCTTGCAATCCTACAAACTTTATGACCTTATCTTATCTCCCTGGTCATGTGATCACTCTTCATCCCTTCACATCATCATGACCTTCCTTTCACATGATCACAATCTTATCTTATCCCCTTTTCACTCTTTCACACCTTCACTGATCACTCCTAACCCTTGATCATACCTGCAGGCAACCATGCCTCCTCCTCACCTCCCATTCCTGATCTGATCGGTCATGACCCTGCAAGATCCTAGATGGATCTCTGCCACGATCTTCCCCCTGATCTTTCACACTTTGTGATCAATCTTCCATTCTATATTCTAGCCTTGTGGTGCACTTCTGACCTTCCTGCCACAAGCCTTACCTTTTACTTGAGGCTTGCCTTATGAACTCTTACCCTCTACCCTAGCATAGCTACCATTAATGTCTGTATATCCTAGACCCTCCTGTAACCATATATAAGGGGTTGTGAGTTGGCTGGTGTCCCCCCAGCCTAATCCACTTGTTACCTCTCCTACCCTGCCTTAGTTGGTGGCCTAGTGAAGTATCCTACAAGTAGCAGATGATTATTTGCCCACCTGCAAAAAATGGTGCCCAGGAGTGAGATTGTCCAGAGATGAAGCCATCCCCACTCCCCTTCCAGTCCAGCCAATTCAAGATCGCATCCCAGTCAAGACGAATCCCAGTCATTGCCAGTGTGTAACACATTCACTAGTGGTTACTAATTTATTCCAGGCCTTTGAGGCAAGAGGCATTGCACCTTAAGAGTAGTTCCCTTCAGATAACTACGCAATTACCCAAGCATCTAGTTATGGTGCACACACGATTATACTGTCATATAGATGCCAGTATTAGAAAGAAGACAAAGCATCGTTGCAAGAGTATGATCGCTACTATAGCAGTGCAATAGTCTGCTAGGAGTTCTATAGTGGAAGCTAGACCCAACGACAGTCCCCTCTTATCGCCCATACCCCTATTTCTGCTGTCCAGCACTTCTTTATCTGACATTCATGGTTATGCCCTGTAGCAAGAGTACTGGGTCGCCTGACAGGACATGATGGTTTAGGTTAGGCAGTGTAGCTCACTTGCGCTCACAACACTCTGCAGGATCCTTGATAAATCTCTGCCATGATTACTCCCCTGATCTTTCACACTTTGTGATCAATTTTCCATTCTCCCTTATTGTCTTGTGGTACACTTCTGATCTTCTCACCACAGGCCTTACCTTTGCATTGAGGCTTGCCTAGCTGCAACCTCATGGACTTTACCCTCTACTCTAACATAGCCTACATTAATTACCATATACCCTAGACCCTCCTGTAATTGTATATAAGGGGTTATGAGATGGCTGGTATCCCCCCAGCCTAATCCACTTGTTACCTCTCCTACCCTGCCCTTACTGGTGGCCTAGTGAAGTTAAGCCATACAAGTAGTTGATGGTTATTTGCCTGCCCACCAGCAATGGTGCCCAGGAGTGAGACTATCTGGAGATAAAGCCAACCCCTTCCCTACTCAGTCCAGCCAGCCAGTTCCAACTCATATCTGTTGTGAACGCAAGAGAGCTACACTGCCTCAACTATCTCCGTGGTCCTGTCGGGTGACCTGGCATCGTTCTACGGGGCTTGATCTAGGAAAAGGGGTTTCTCATATGGCTATATCCAGGTTGCCACCCTTGTAAGC
>JBBPKD010001365.1:0-10168 GCA_038089075.1 Singerocomus inundabilis
CCAGCCAACTCACAACCCCTTATATATGGTTACATGGAGGGTCTAGGATATACGAGATTACTGTAAGTAGCTATAGGGTAGAGGGTAAAGTCCATGAGGTTGCAGCTAGGCATACCTTGAGGTAAAGATAAGGCTAGCCCTGAGAAGATCAGAATGGAAGAGTGTAGCAATAAAGAGAAATGGAAGATCGATCACAAAGTGTGAAAGATCAGGGGAAGAATCATGGCAGAGATCCATCTAGGATCTTGCAGGGTCATGAGAGTGATTGTACCAATCAAAGGGTAAGGCGGAGGTGAGGATAAGGCATGGTAACCTTGAGGGATGATTGAGGGTTAGGGGTGATTGGTGTGATGTCGTGAAAAGGTGAAGAGTGTGAAGATGTGAAAACGTGACAGGGAGGAGAGTGATAATGTAAAGGGTCAGAAGGGTTATGTGATCAGGGAGAGATAGTTGTAAGTTCACAACACTATCCCCTCTCCAGGATCAGATTCCAGACGATCCAGAAGTAAGGATGTGTGTGGTCATAAAATGATTGCATGGCTAGCAACCATCAAGTCATAAAGGGTGGTGGGAGGGCTGAGGGCAAAGGCAATCATTGACAGAATGCAGCACGTGAGGGCAAACTTGAAGATGAATATCCAGATTACTCGTAACTCTTGAACACCTGTTTTCCATACTATGGCATAAAGACTAAGATTGCAGTGTATGGCCTGCAGGAGGATTCGATAAAACCAATCAAATAAAGATTGGAGTGTTTGACAAGAGAAGGCTAGATTTGAGGATAACTTGCCAAATCTATAAATCAAGGAGGAAAGAAGAAAGAAACAGTTTAGCGTCATGTTGAGGACAAAAGAACATTTATAGTCGTTTTTAAGACTTTGAATAGGATATCAGATGGCCATGGTATTCCTGGGCAGCACCATCATCATTTCCCTAAACAATTCCATAGTTTAAAGTCTTTGGCTAGACAGGGGGATGCTCGGTTTATGGTCTCCAGCTAGACCAAAAGAGAGAGAACAATATCTTGATCATTGAATCTTGATATCGCCCAATAATGGTGGACTCTTCTAAATCCTTGGGAGTAGAACTTCTTGATTACTACTTCTTCATTGGCTTCCCAGTTCAATGTCGACTGGTACTACTTCCAAATCAGCTTCATCAGTTGGTTTGAGGAGAAGAGTATTGAGATGTCTTCAAGAAAGCGCATGTACACGGAAAATCTTTATCTTGATCAACTCTGATTCTTGGCAGCAGCCTCACTTTCATTTCTGAATGAATAACCAAGGCCTTGAATCTTCATATCACTTGAATCAGAATAGATCTTAATCTTGAAGAGAAAAGAAGGAGGAGTGGAGGTTTCTTGAGCTAGGGAAACAACCAAAGACCTGGGATAATCTTAGTGGTTACAGAGGGTGTGCTGGATACTTTGCCATGTAAACTTGATCTGAAAAATAGTTTATAGTCTTCATGGACTCTAGGCCTTTTATCGTCATGCTGGACTAGAAAGTTTTAAAGATCTTTCAACTATCTAGTTTATTGTCATTGCAGACTTGAATGTTTATCGTCTTGTTCTTAAACTAGATAGATTATAGTCATTCCAGACTAATTGTAGTTTATAGTCATTGCAGATTACATAGAAAACTTTGATATTATTATAGTAATTGGTTTTTTCTAGAAAACATGTTTATTCTCATGTCTGAGCTGGATCTTATCTCTTTTAATACTTTTTTTTATATTTCTTTTGTATCTTCTTTGTTTTGTATATTCTTTTAATGATTTTCTGGAGCGATAGTGGAGAGACTGATAACATAATTGCAGATAGGCTTTCCATCTTGAATACTTGAATGCCTTGTCATTATGTGGACCATCTTCACTTAATCGGAATAATGTTTTAAGGTGCCAATTGTATTCTTGACTTGGGCTTCTCTGAAAGGAAACTGAAAAGAAAAAGAAAAGATAAACCTTTTAAACTCATATTCAGGAGTGAAAGAGTTTCTGTTCATCTCTGGAACGATGATGTTTAATGACTGTGCCAAATGTTGGATTGTTTCTGTTCTGATCGAGAACTAATGATCATTGAGTAAACAACCACCAGAAAGTTTTTAATGTCTGCTTTAAGACATAATCTAATCTTGATCTTTTGAGTTCTTGATTCTTGACTCTAGGTGCAAGCCTCACTGTACAAGGACCGAATAACTTGCAGTGTCGAGCTATTGAACTTTTGAACTTTCTAAACCTTGACTAGATTTTCCAAGTTTTACGTCGATGTGAATGGACGGGTAGTTTAACAACGTTCCGGTCAGGAGTCTTCATCACAGGTTCTCTTAATCCTTTTCCTATTGTAGGCCTCACTGTCTTTCAACCAAATAACCATACACCAGTGATTAGATCTTGATTACCTTTGATTAGAACGATAGATAGTTTCTGATTGTATCTAGGATCTAGGCAGTTTAATCTCATACTGGAGATGGGTTTAGTTTCTGTCCATAACCAGGGACTTGACGACAACAGTTGTCACTGGAAAGATTTAATGTTTCTTCAAACATCTCTTGACCTTGATACTACTAGTGTAAGGGTGCGATCTTGGTCTTGAGTTCCATGTTTAGACTCTGTGCGGATTGAGCGATAACGAAGAAGGAAAATAAAATTATCTTCAAGCTTTCAAATCTTCCTCTTGATTGACTTGACCATTCTAGCATTATCTTTGCCTTGAGCTTCACTTCATCCCCTCTCTTTCGGAGCTACATTTCTTGATTCCGCTAAGTACTTTTTCAACTGCTTTACATAGGCGTTTTGAGGGTCAGCTAAGCTTCTGCTTGGATTACTTGGGACGAATGGTTTGGGTCTTTCGTGTTTTTGAAATAAAAACTCTAGGACTCTTCTACATATCTTCTTCATCCTTACTTGTGAAGCTTTTAACATCTTCTCTGAATGGAGACTAAGATAGGGGTAGAGGGATATATCGGGTAGATGATGTCATCGATGGGTAATGTCGACGAGGGAATGCCAATGAGGGAGTTGGGAAAGAAAAGATGTCATTGAATAGAATCTTGTGAGGTCATATAATTTCTTGCTCTTGTAACCAGGAGTGATCAATGCAATTGACTTCATAAAAGACAAGACTTGAACCAGAGAATTAAGTACATCTTATTTTAGATCTGGTGCCACGCTAAGATTTGCTAGACGCTCTGGCAGATTGCTTGATGACAAACGAAGTCTTGTCTAATCGTAAGTTTTGCATTTGATATCCTTCTGAGGCAATGCGAGCAATCTTGTAGACAATCCAGAGTAAGCGTCAGCTGGTTCTATGATTTGATAACCACCATCTCGAAAAACATGTACTGAGACCTTGATTCTGGATCATCGTTTGGGCACAGATTAAACCTCTAGCAGATTTATTCTTCTTCATCTAATGTCTTCAAAGAGGGCTTCATTTTTCTTGTGTGATGATAAGCTTCTGACTTAGATTAATCTTCTTTTGGAGCTTCATATCACAATTCACCAGTCCTCTTTCATACTGGGTCATGAAGGTGTTTTCAATTGATCTTTATCATTCACTAAAGTCTTTAAAGAACTTGGCGAACTCTTTGACTTGTTGCGAGAAAGGGAAATGACATGAGGAAAAGCAAAAGGTTGGGAGACATCGAGGGTATGCGGGAGAGACATGGAATATTAATTGCCAGGCTGGCGACTAAGACTAGGACAGGATCTTTTTCCTAGAATCGCTTTTGACTGGAGCTAAGGCTCAACGGTCTAAGATAGCTATAAGCTCTTCATATTATTATGCCTTGGCAGACACACTATCGAATGCTGGCATGAGCAGCAATGTGAGTCGGTTTTGGATGCGAAGGTATACGTGGATATACTGGAAGATTACCAAGCTTTCTTTTAAGACTAGGGCTGGATGGCTACGTCTTCGGAAAGGATTGATTGGTGTGGCCTCTTCAAGTCGCAGGACAGTAAGTAGCCTAATCCAAGTGTTGCGACTGCAAAGGAGTAACACTGCCTAACCTAGAACTCCGTGGTCCTGTCGGGTGACTTGGCATCTTCATACGGGGTTGAACCTATAATATCGGTGGTATAGAGTGCTGGAACAGTGGTGCGAGGGAATGCAGATAGAAAGAGGGGGCGGACATCAGAGAGGGCCCACTACAACAAGATCTCCTAGGGAACTATTGCATTCCTATAGTAGCAATCGTACTCTTGCAATGATGCTCTGTCTTCCTTCTAATACTTGCAGCTATCTGCAAGCATAATCGTAGTCAGATAATACTATACCCTTGGGTAATCGCATAGTTATCTGGAGGGAACTACCCTTAAGGCGTGATGCCTCTTGCCATGAAGGCCTGGAATAAGTTAGTAACCACTAGAGAATGTGTTACGCACTGGCAATGACTGGGATCCGTCTTGACTGGGATGTGATCTGGAACTGGCTGGACTGGAAAAGTGGAGGGTTGGCTTTATCTCCAGCTAACCTTACTCCCGGGCACCATTGCTGGCAGGCGGGTGAATAGTCAGCGACTACTTGCACTTGAACGTCACTAGGCCACCTATTGCTAGGCAGAGTAGGAGAGGTAACAAGTGGATTAGGCTGAGGGGACACCAGCCAACTCACAACCCCTTATATATGGTTACATGGAGGGTCTAGGATATACGAGATTACTGTAAGTAGCTATAGGGTAGAGGGTAAAGTCCATGAGGTTGCAGCTAGGCATACCTTGAGGTAAAGGTAAGGCTAGCCCTGAGAAGATTAGAATGGAAGGGCGTAGCAATAAAGAGAAATGGAAGATCAATCACAAAGTGTGAAAGATCAGGGGAAGAATTATGGCAGAGATCTATCTAGGATCTTGCAGGGTCATGAGAGTGATTGTACCAATCAAAGGGTAAGGCGGAGGTGAGGATAAGGCATGGTAACTTTGAGGGATGATTGAGGGTTAGGGGTGATTGGTGTGATGTTGTGAAAAGGTGAAGAGTGTGAATATGTGAAAACATGACAGGGAGGAGAGTGATAATGTGAAGGGTCAGAAGGGTCACGTGATTAGGGAGAGATAGTCATAAGTTCACAACAGGTAAAGGGTAAAGTCCATGAGGCAGCAGTGAGGCTGGCCTTGATGCAAACACAAGATAAGGCATGAGGTTGAGAAGGTCAGAAGTGTATCTCATGCTAGAATATGAAATGGAAGATCATCAGCAAGATGTGATGATCAGGAAGGAGGATCATGGCAGAGATCCATCTAGAATCTTGCAGGGTCATGACTGATTGATCAGGAATGGCGGATATGAGGAAGGCATGTAGGCCTTGAGGTGATTGGAGATAAGAGATCAGTGAGATTGTGAAGAGGTGAAAGGGTGAGGGTGTGATGATGTGAAGACGTGACAGGGTGAAGGCATGAAGATGTGAAGGGTCGGAGAGGTCATGTGATTAGGGAAGATGTATTCATAGAGAAAGCTAAGTGCAATCTCTGTTCCATAACACTATCCCCTCTCCAGGATCAGATTTCAGATGATCCTGAATTAAGGATGATGTTGAGTCATAAGACAACCGCAATGGCTAGCGATCATCTGATTCATAAAGGGTGGTTGTTGCAACTGCAAAGGAGCTACACTGCCTCAACTATCTCCGTGGTCCTGTCGGGCGACCTGGCATCATTCTACGGGGCTTGACCTAGGAAAGGAACTTTCATGTATGGCTATATCCAGGTTGCCACCCTTGTAAGCTGTTCATGGGTGCCACCCGTATCAAGGGTGCCGCTTCCAGTGCTACCACATGATCTTCTACGGCACTTCAGCTCGTAGGCTAGCTGAAATAATATAAGGTACAATGGTAGTGGGAACCTAACTGTACCGCAGGTATAACATCATCTTGATCGTTGTCTTGATTTTGAGTCACGTGGTTATCTTGTTATATTGATCTGGATGACTAGGCCGTTATGAAGGCATAGTTCTGGAACTGATTAAATAATGGATAAACGAATGTAGTGCATACTGCAAGTCTTGAGGGTTTGACTTGACATGATATACGAGTTTGCTGGCTGGACTGGGAATGGATGGAGGTTGGCTTTATCTTCAGACAACCTCACTCCCGGGCACCATTGCTGGCAGGCGGGCGAATAGTCATCGTCTACTTGAAGGGTACTTCACTAGGCCACCTTGGTAGGCAGGGTAGAAGAGGTAACAAGTGGATTAGGCTGGGGGGACACCAGCCAACTCATAACCCCTTATATACAGTACATGAGAGTGCACAGACCAAGCTGCACGTTGTCTAGGGTATACGGTAATTAATGTAAGCTATGCTAAGGTAGAGGGTTATGTCCATGAGGTAGCGGTAAGGCTGACCTTGAAGTAAAGGTAAGGCTAGCCCTGAGAAGATCAGAATGGAAGGGCATAGCAATAAGATGAAATGGAAGATCGATCACAAAGTGTGAAAGATTAAGGAAGGGATTGTGGCAGAGATCCATCAAGGATCTTGCAGGGTCATGACTGATCAGATCAGAGAAGGGCAATGAGGAGAAGGCATGATAGCCTGCAGGTATGATTGAGGGTTAGGGGTGATTGGTGATATTGTGAAAGTGTGAAGAGTGTGAAGATGTGAAAATGTGACAGGGGATGGCGTGATGATGTGAAGGGTCGGAAGTGTCACATGATCAGGGAAAAAGAATAATCATGGGATTTAATGGTAAAATCCCATATCATAACAGTGGTGGGAGGGCAGAGGTCAAAGGCAGTCATCGACAGAATGCAGCATGTGAGGGCAGACTTGAAGATGAATATCCAGATTGCTCATAACTCCTGAACACCCATTTTCCATACTATGGCAGTGAGACTGAGAATGCAGGGTATGGCCTGCAGAAGGGTTCATTAAGACCAATTAAAAGATTGGAATACTTGGTAAAAGAATGAAGGTTTGAGGGAATCTTGCCAAACCTGTAAACCAAGCAGGAAAGGAAGAAAGAAACAGTTTAGAGTCTTGTTGAGAACAAAAGAACATTTATAGTCATTCTCAAAACTTCAAATATGATATTGAATGGCCGTGGTATTCCCGGACAGCACCATCATCAGTTCCATATCCAATTCCAAAGTTTAATGTCTTCGGCAGACAGGAGATTGCTTAGTTTATGGTCTCTAGCTAGACCAAAAGAGAGAGAACAATATCTTAATCATTGAATCTTGATATCATCCAATAATGGCAGACTCTTCTAAATCCTGGGGAGAAGAACTTTTTGATTACTACTTTGTCATTGGCTTCCCAGTTCAATGTCGACTGGTACTACTTCCAAATCAGCTTCATCAATCCATTCAAGGAGAAGAGTAATGAGATGGCTTCAAAAAAGGCACATGAATGCGGGAAATCTTCATCTTGATTCAATCCAATTCTTGGTGGCAGCCTCACTTTCATTGCTGAACAAATAACCAGGGCCTTAAATCTTCATATTTCTTGAATCAGAATAGATCTTAATTGTGAAGCAAAAAGAAAGAGGGGTGGAGGTTTCTTGAGCTAGGGAAACAACCAAAGACCTGTAATGATCTGAGTGGTCACAGAGGGTGTGCTGGATACTATATCATGTGAACTTGATCTGAAAATAGTTTATAGTCTTTATGGACTCTAGGCAGTTTATCATTATGCTGAACTAGATAGATTAAAGTCATTCCAGACTATCCATAGTTTATAGTTATCACAGACTATGTAGAAAACTTTGATATTATTGCAGTAATCGGTTTTTTCAAAAGAACATATTTATCCTCATGTCTGAGCTGGATCTTATCTCTTTTAATACTTTTTTTTTTATGTTCCTTTTTTATATCTTCTATGTTTTGTATATTCTTTTATTGATTTTGTGAAAAAGGAGTGGAGAGACTGATAACATAATTTCAGATAGGCTTGCTGTCTTGAATACTTGAACATCTTGTCATTATGTGGATCAACATCACTAAATCAAAATAATGTTCAAAGGTGCCAAACGCATTCTTGACTTGGGCTTTTCTGGAAGGAAACTGAAAAAAGAAAAAAGAAACCTTTTAAACTCATATTCAGGAGCAAAAAAGTTTCTGTTCATTTCTGGAACTATGACGTTTAATGACTGTGCCAAATGTTGGATCGTTTCTGTTCTGATCAAGAACTAATGATTATTGAATTAACAACCATCAGAAAGTTTTTAATGTCTGCTTCAAAACATAATACAATCTTAATTTCTTGAATTCTTGATCCTTGACTCTAGGTGCAAGCCTCACTTCACAAGGGATGAATAACCGGCAGCTTCGAGTTGTTGGACTGCTGAATTCTTAAAACCTTGACCATATCTTCCAAGTTTTGCATTGATGCGGATGGATGGGTAGTTTAAAGACATTCTGGTCAGATGTCATTGTCTTGATTTTCTTGATCCTTTTTTCCATCGAAGGCCTCACTCCACTTAAGGCGAATAACCATTCTTCGGATGATTAGATCTTGAATTTCTTGACTAAGATGGGATAAACAGTTTCTGATCTTATTTGGGATCTGGGCAGTTTAATCTCATACTGGAGGTGGGTTTAGTTTCTGTGCATAACCAGGCACTTGACAATGACAGATGTCACCAGAAACATTTAATGATTGTTCAATCATCTCTTGACCTTGATACTACTAGTGTGAGGGCACAATCTTGGTCTTGAGTTCCATGTTTAAACTCTATGCAGATTGAGCAATAACAAAGAAGGAAAATAAAATTATCTTTGAGTTTCTAAATCTTCCACTTCACATTTCTGAAATAAAAACTCTAGGACTTTTTTATACATTTTCTTCATCCTTCTTGGAAAGCTTTTAATGTCTTTTCTGGATGGAGATAAATTGGAGATAGAGGGAGGTTTGGGATAAGATGTCATCGATGGGTAGAGTCAACAAGGAAATGCAAAGGAGGAAGTTGACAAAGAAAAGATATCATTGAAAAGAATCTTTGAGGTTGTATATTTTCTGCTCTTGATCACAAAGACTTGTTAGCATTAGAGACTTCTTCAAGAGACTTAACTTGACCAGAGAATTAAGCACACTATGTTTTAGTTCTGGTGCCACACATCTTTTGTCATTTCTATGTTGCTCTGACAGAACATTTGATGAACAAAGTCTTGTCTCAATAGTAAGTGTTGTGCTTCTAAATCTTGAGTGAGGCGATGCAAGCATTCTTGTAGACAATCCAGTAAATGGTGTGCTAGTGTCACTGAGTATCGACACCATCTCGAAAGATGTGGTTTGATGCCTGTAACTGGATCATCATATGGGTACAGTCTAACCTCTGTTCGATTCTAATCTTCTTTATCTAATAAGAACATAGAGGGGTTTGTTCTTCTTATACGATGGTAAAGCTTCTGATTAATTCTCTTCTTCTTTCAGAGCTTGATTTCACGATTCTGCTGGCATAAAGGGCATACCATTGCCATATGTGATTCCAACTTTATCAAGGCATTTCAGATAAGAACTTCATCGTTGGCTTGTGTCTTTGAAGAACTACTAGTCTCTTTGTCTTGGTGGAAAGGAATATCGACATGAGAAATATGTGGGAGGTTGAGAGATGTTGAGGGTATGTGAAAGAAACGAGGGATAGTAATGACCTGGCTGGTCACTAAGTCTAGGACAGGATCTTCTTCCTAGGTTCATGGTCGACTAGAGCTAAGGCTCAACAGTCTAGAATCTATAAAAATCTTCATATTATAATGCCTTGGCAGGTGCGCTGTCAGATACTGGCATGAGCAATAATGTGAGTCGGGTTTTGATGTGATGGTGGACACGGGTATAATAAGAGATTACCAAGATTGTCTTCTGGAACTGGGCTTTTCAGCTAAAGATTGAAGAGTGAAAAAGATGTGGCCTCTTTAGGTCATGGGACAGTATATCAGCCTAATCCAAGTGTTGTGGACACAAGGGAGCTACACTGCCTCTAACCATCTTCTGTGGTCCTGTCAGGCAACCTGGTATCTTCTCTATGGAGCATAACCATAATGTCAGGTTAAGGAGTGCTGAACAGCAGGTATGGGGGTGTCGGGGTTAAGGGTAGGGTTGATGGCGGGACTAGCTTCCATCTAAGAACTCCTATTGTACTCTTGCAATGATATAATGACCATAGTACTCTTGCAACTAGGTCCTGGCTTCCTCCTAACGCTGGCAGCTATCTGACAACGTAATCGTATACGAGCTATCAGG
>JBBPKD010001366.1:0-10151 GCA_038089075.1 Singerocomus inundabilis
TCAGTATTTGTTACTGTAACAATTAGGGGTGGATCAGTACTAATCCTGAAGGTCATCAAAGATGATATGATGAGCCTTCTTCTCCTTAACTGCTCTAAGGCAGTTAGGGCATTCCATTCATATTCTGTATCAAGTTGTGCATTGGATGTGTATGCCAGCCACCTCATAAGTAAGCTGATCATATAGGGATGTCCAAATCTTTGTACTGCAAGCTCCAAAAGAGCCTCAAGCTCTGCTAATGCTTGTTCTACTTATGACATTACAAATATCAGATGACAGTATGTGATTTATCAAGTGGAATGAGTTGGGGCTCATAACCTATCAGAATGGGAGGAATCTACCCCTTCTGATTGGCACAGGCAGCAATGGGATAGTAGAATTAAATGCCAAGTGAGACTTACTTGACTTGCAGATGTACTTGGTAGTGAAGCGAGGGAGAAGGTGATTCCTAACACTTGTGGGGGCGAGTGATGATATGTATTCGCTTAGAGGATATACCTCTGTACATGTGAGTTTATATACTCGCTATCTAGTATGTTAAGTAATCATATATATGTGTCAGAATGGCCTCATTCTGAGTACAAATGATGTCAGTATTGCATTAGGATGATGTGATTCACCTAGTCATGAATATTGCTAAGTGCATGACTCAGATATGATGCAATACATAGCCATAATGATGTCTTTCCATAGTGATCATCAATTCTCTGAGTCTTCCATAGTCATAATGACTAGGATTGAGTCAGGTTGACTAAAAGGAGTCAATAGGAGTCTATATGACACTTGGAGAGTCATATTCTAGACTTGGTTAGATTGGATAGTTACTGCTCTCTCTAATCTAGATCAGATTAAGGTCTAGAGCACACTTATCTTATCTATGATTACTTTGTCAGAGATGAACACATTCAGGATTTTGATGTGATCATTTAAAGATATATGAAGGGATATGTAGTGAGTAAGAGTGCCTTGTAGATTGAGAAAACTATCTGTATTAATGGCTTTAAAGGCTTTAAGAAGTGGCTTTCATTCTAAATGGTACATATCCACCACTTGATGGTTAATAAATGTGTTGACTGCTCCTAAATCTACCAAAGCTTTTAGTGCAATTTTCTTGTAGATACCATTAATATTGACTTGTATTTTGCATGAAATATTAAACTCACTGTGATGAGCAAGGATTTTAATATCTGTAGGTGATTTATAATTTATAAATGCAATGGGCACTAACCTTGGTAGGAAATTAAGCACACTATATTTTTCTTCTGGTGCCATGCTTTATTAAGATGCCCTAATGAAATTTTCAAAAACACATTTGATTGCATTATCCAAGCCATCTAAATATGATAATGAGGCTACCCATTTTATAGATAGATTGTCTACAAAGAAATTGTCAATATAATTCTTTCTTTTATGAGGTAGCAAGTAAGTAAAAAAAGAGTTAGTTCTTAGACCTCAATCACCCCTATTAATCTTAGTTTTTTCTAGTTTAAAGAAATAGAGGCTTTGGCTTTGTATTCTGCCTCAATTTTGTCTCTTCAGTATGCTTCAGCTTCTTTATTCATATAGCCAACTTGTTGGCTGGTAGCTTGTGCAGTAATGTTAACTAAGTCTCTCATATTGTAAATTTGTACTGTGTGCCAACCATTGGCATCTGCTTGTATTAAGAACTCTGTTCCCATCATTCAATTAGAGATTGATGGCAGGGTGTCAAGTCTGTGTCATCTATGTCAAAGTCTAATCAGAGTTGCAAAGGTTTAAGAGGAATAAAGGAGTTAGTGATAGAGGAGGCCCAGAGATTCAAACAAGAAGGTGTAGATAAAGGAACTTAGTAAGGACATCAATGCAGAACTTATATATTGCACTTTTGTATAAGACTGAGTCCTTGTATTTCATAGGATAAGGGAATGAAGGTCTAAAGTGAAGGTGGCATTAGAGAGGTAGGGATTGGACAAGTTAGTCAAATAAGGACAGAAGAAGTGACTTAGTTGATATTTATACTAAGGAAATATACAGGGGGTGCAGCTCTTAAGTATGAGTGAAATAAGATACAAGGTACAAGGTGAAACAATAAAGCATGTGAAAATGTCAAGTGACCATATGGTAATATCAAAGAAGCATATGGAGACATCAAAGAATGACAAAATGAATGATGAGAAAATGACAATGACAAGATATAATGTACATAGCAATGATTGAAGATAAATAGGCCCAGCATAGTCTAGACTGATCACAATAGAGAAACAAACTTTGAGGTATGAACTTCAAGGGATAGGAGGTGTAGAAGATTTGAGGGTCAATGGAGTTGATCAGAGTTGGTCAGAGGAGGGGTGATAGGGGTCAAATGGATGGATATGACACAAAGGTGCAGAGTATTCATAAGTAGGAAGAACATACTATTCTCATTGATTATAGTAACCTTGCTGGTAAATTGTTTTTTGCTGCAGTTTTGTATAGTTGCAAGTGATATATCCTATCTCACTATGGTTATAGCATGTAGATGGTGGTCATGTTGACTTGAAACTATTGTTTGTTCAGAGGGGAAAATCATTAGTTTGAGGTGACACATTATAAGGTGGATGTGCTTGTTGCACCCCAATTTCTATTGGAGCACCTTTTCCTGATTGTATACCTACTGCTGTAAAGTGTGGTGGAGGTGGGTGAGCTGCAAAAGAATTTAATGGGGGAGCAAAGCATTGAAAGGGCATTGATGGTCTTAATATGCCACCACATTCTTTTCTTTTCTTTTTAAAAGCCAATCTAATTAAGTACACTAAATTAATGAACTCTTGATATAACACTTGTAAGTTTCTGAGATTTGCTTTATGATAGATTAAATGGTCCACCATTCATTTCATGATGGACAGAGCATAGTCATCTGATATTTCCACCTCTTTGACCATAAGGCAAAAATGGCTTATCTATTCAAAGGTATTTTGTCCTTGTTGTGAATATTTTTGAAGTTTATTTAGGACTTTGTAATTGAGTGCATTTATTTGGAAGTGCCTTACAAATTGCCTTTTGAGGCCTTTCATTGATGGCCATACTTTGTCACCTTTTCTAGATCCTTTTATCTCTTTTCCTTTATTATTGATTTGTAATTTATCTTCCTTTTCTTTATATTCTTTGAGTTTTAGTTTAGCAAATGTAGATATGATTCCTTCTAAATGTGAGAGAATTGCAATGGTTCTTAGCTTATCTGATCCCCATTGCTACATACTCTCCCATAGCTCAATCTTTATCATTCACAATCTAAAAGTGTTATATTGTTCATTTTACTTTTCTAAATCTGCAATTTTCTTTAATATGTCTTTTTAATTTTCAGACGTGTTTATAGTAGCTATTATAATGGCTAACTGTTGTAGAATATTGTTATATATTGTGTTTTAAGTCAACTCTGGTACCTCCATACCATCTTCATTATATCTTCAGTCTATTTTTCTCTGTCTCTTCTGTACTTACTCCGCTTTGGACTTATACTTAGTAATTCTCTTTGACTCTGTTCCTTTACATTCTCATATGTTACTCCTATCTTATGTTTCATTTCTTGCTTAGTTAGAACTCTAATACCAGTGCTCACTTAGAAGCACAGCTTCGAGGCTGCACTCTGACATAGTTTTACCTCTGACCCCTTTAGTACATAGTATGACCCAACTCTGGACTTAGTCATCCAAGTCTCTCCATATATAAACTTTATAGTTACATCTTGTACACCTCAGTCTGAAATCAACTTAACTTAATGTTCCCCCCACTTGTCCTCTAAAGTCATAAATTGACTTCTTTTTACACTCACCCTTCAACCTCTGACCCTCCATAAATTTGGAACACTGGATTCTTTACAAGGGTGCACCACATAAGGTGAAGCCAAGTCCCATCTGACCCCCTCAACTCTGGACCTCCAAAGTTCCCCTTGGAGCATGTTTGCTCATGATTAACAAATATCTACAAGCTATTGTTGTTGGTTAAAAGACATGTTTCATTGTTCTAATGGTGGGTAAGGGAGTGGTGATGTGTCAGGGAGATTGTGCAAAAACTAATCTGATTGTTGCATAGAATTGAATATGTAAAGGTCATAGCCTTTACCAGCCTCTCTAAAATTTTTGTAATAAGACATGGTGGAAAGAGTTTATTGCAGAGATCTCCTAATCATATCTTTCAACAATTACTTGATCAATGATACAACATGGTTTCTAAGCATAATGGATTTATGAGAAGAATACTTCTTTTTTGCTTTAAGAAGTTCTAAATGGTGACAGTGCAGCTTTTTTTTCTGTTTAAGAGCCTGTATCTTTGATTGCAATAACTTTATATTAACTGCTATTTCTGTGACTCTAAAAGCTTCTCTTTTTGTAAAGTAAGTAAATGTTATCTGACAAAATCTGGTAGATTAACATCACCTAGTCCACTCTGCAGGGACCTCTGGTTCTTCAGCAATATGACACAAAAGGTCATGGTAGTCAACATTGGAGATAGAGTTAATAGGATATAAAATTTCTTCTATATTATCTTCTAGAAGTCTAAGATGTAACTTGTTGATCTCTTCTTCTTCTAGAGAGTCATGGATAGAGGGAAAGCTTGGTACAAGCTCTGGGAATCACTCAAGAATATTCTGAAATTTGTTGGGTGCATAATCTGCTTGCACAGAATGGTCATTTGGGTCAATAGAGAAAACTCTATTTTTAGTGAAAAGTGTTACGTTTCGTCCCCTGACTACTCTTTTCCTTGCTACACTCACTACACTTGTCTCCCTAGACTCGTGTACCTCGCCGCCACACGCCTCTCGTCACATGCTTCCCCACGTGACCCCCAGAGTACTCCCGATCATGTGACCTATCACATGACCTTCCCACCGTCGACCTCTAGACTCGCCCACACGTCTAGACACCCAGTGACTATCCAATGACTCGTCCTATGCTGTCCTAACCGCATAGTCCTCATCCGGCTAGCATCCCTACGCTAGATCCCCGCCTACCTCGTCGCACGCCACCTGTGCGCCCAGCAAGACTTCCTTGTCACGTGTTCCCATCACGTGCCTTGCCACCAGTTATCCATGAGACCAGCCACACCGCTTATCACGTGCCCATCACGTGCCTCGCGTCTCGCGTCTCCCAGTCTTGCCCCTAGGCATCCCTCGAGTCACTCCTCGTCACCTGTCCGGTGAACCCCGTTGATACTATCAGGGCTTCTTCCTTCCGCTCTTCGCTTCCATACCCTGATGAGTTCCCTTTGATCCACCGTTCCGTTTATTTGACATTGTCCATACTCAGTCAACGGCACTCCTGCCGTCTCCTTCGTCCCCTGTCCGTGACAGCGGCCCCTAGACCCATCGTACGCCATACTACATCTTTAGTATTCCCGTCACCCATCCCCTGCACCCCGTACATGATCTGTGCATCGTTCCCCTACGTACTTATACCCGAGCCCATAGCTACTCGTACCTTAGCTTTGTTCTACCTTCGTGCTCACCCATAGTACCTTAGTACTCAGCACCTAGACTGCACTTAGACAGGCTCCCTTGTGTACTTCGCCGTGCACATTGTACCCAGTGTTACAGCTTGCAATGTATTTGCTTGCTTCTCCACTCGCTTGCTCGCTAGCTCGTCGCTCAGCAAGACCAGGCAAGAACCCCTATCGACTTGGGGTTACCTCAGAGTTCCTTCGGGCTCTAGATAAGTAGAGCCACTCAGTTCACTCGTTGACGGCTTAACAGAAGCCCTCGTCGTCCCTCGTCCCTCCGAGACCTCCGCAAGAGCCTAGAAGGTCTACGCCCGATCCTACCCGGGTCAGGCGTAACAAAAAGAATGGGAGTAATGGGCTCAACTGAAGGGCAAATGATGATCTTTGATGGAAGACTGACATAGCTAGATAAAGTGCTAGGAATAGACACTAGTAGAGCCAGGCAGTATAAGCAAGCCTAATCCAAGTGTTGCAGATGCAAAGAAGCAATATAGAAACCACAAGAAAAACTGGAATGATGTAATATACTGATATTTATACTGGTTTCTTCTGAAGGGATCTTGAATCACCATTGCAGGGCTCTGGTACTGGCTGGTCTGAATGAGATAAAGTAGAGGGTAATCCTCAATGTGGCCTCACTTTTTTGCAGGTGAATAACCAAGTGGATTAGGCTAAGGGATGATAGCCAATAAGAGTCCCTTTATATATAATATAAAGGTATGCATGGATCAAGCAGTGCCTGTGACTAAAGAAATGGAAATGAAAGGAGCTATGCTTCTATCAAATGAAAGGGAAGCAAAAAAGCAAGTGGAGATGAAAAAAAAGCATGCCATGCTTGATGTGCATATAAGAAGTGCAACATATATTCAACATATGGTGTGGCAGAATAAAAGAAGAAGTATAACTCTAAACATGCAGGTGTCATGTGAAGATGTGAAATAGTGATAAGGTAAAGATATGAAAGTATCATATGATCAAGTGAAAGAGTGAAAGAGTTACATAATCTAAAAAATAAGATTAGATAAAAAAAAATAAAAGAATCATACAAGTGTTCTTGCAAGTTCATAACAAAGAGTGACATGTGACTTAGTGAAGGTGTAAAGAGGTAAAGAAGTCATGTGACCTGAAAAATAAGATAAAATATTGAAAAGTAAAGAAATTGTATAAGTGTTTTGGTGAATTCATAATACTTTCCATTAATAGCCTTTCTTGGTATAAATGTTATTGTAATTTCATCACATCTCAAACTTAATAAAAAGTTGGGCATCTTTTATCTTGTCTATAAGATTTGACACAAGAGGTAGTGGATAAGTGTTGTGAATAGTATATTTATTAACATATTAATAATTTTGACAAGATTTTAACTTTCTGTTCTTCTTTTTGACAAAAAAGAAGGGAGATACTTAAAGAGATTTAAAGAATTGTATTTTTCCCAATGCTAAGTTCTTTTTTAAAAATGCTTTAATAATCTTCTTTTTTTTGGGATTGAGAGAATAAAGTTTTCCAATCTTAAGTTTGAATAACTCTTTAAAGTTAATTTCATGGTTATATAATTTAAATAGAAAAAAATAATTAATGGCTTCCTAGGAGAATACTTCAGCAAACTTCTTGAATTCCAATAGAAGGATTACAATAGGTTTATTTTTTAGGGCATTGATGGTGAGGTTGGTCAAAGTAGCAGCATTAATGGTAGTAAAAGAGAGAAATTAGTGTTTAATTCTTTATACATGGTTAATAGCTGCCTTTTGTCATTGATATTACAGCTGGACCTTGGCAATAGTGTGACATAACTCCTTTTTCAGAGATTGGCATTGTAAGTATTTGAAAAAGTGATTGGTATTGTCTTTCACCATATTGATATGGTGGGGTGGTGGTGCTTGAAATTTCCAGATTTTGTTGCTTTTATTATATATGGTAGTGTATTAGAAGTAGTAGGCTTTAGATTAATCAGTATATTTGGGAATAGACATAGTTTGGCATATTTAGTTAATGATAGGGTTCACATCTTGCAATCAAGGGGATTCAAGAATTACATTGTTGCTTTCATAATAAATTATGATAAATTCAACATATCATATAAAATCATCAATGCTAAAATAATGAACTGCTTTATTCTTAGCAAGTTCTTGCTTGTTAGCCATTGAATCAACATTACAAATATAAATTGGCTTAGCAAGTTTTTGTAAGAAAATATTATGTTTCTTTACAAAGTGTCAATTTATGCAGTTAATCTCAGCTCTGCTATCAATGAGGGCATAGGTGGTAATGCTTTTCTTTGTATTGATAGCAATCAGAAGTTGGATTAAAATGTTTAACAATTTCTGATTCTGAGATACTACTATATTAGCATATAGTTATTAGAAAGACACTTATGTTATTGGTGTTCCCCTTTTTAAAAACTCTTGATTACTTTCACTGTTGCCTCCTCCTTATTTTCATTCTTACTATTATCCATCTCTTTCAATCTTGGAAGTTTTTTTCTGATAGCATGACTCTTTTTCATTTATAAAGAAGGAGAGGTGTTGCTAAATGCAGTATATTGGTTACTAAAATGTTCTGATTTGTGATATTGAAAATAGAGATTATTTTCTTGGCATTACTTACATTCTTTTTGAAGACTTTGATGGCATTAACATCCATAGCATTGGGGTCTTTAGTTGAGTAAGCAAAGGATTAATAGTAGTGCTGGCTTTTTGGGTTAGATAACTGCTAGGTGTTATGAACTTGTACTTTTTCCTAATCATGTGACCACTTTGTCCCTTCACATGATCACATCCTAACCCTTCACATGATTACATTATATCACCTCTTCACCTTTTTATGACATCACTGATCATCAATCTCTCCTTAATCATTACCTACAGGCAACCTTGCCTTCTCCATTACCATCCTGCCCTCTGATTGGTATGATCATTCCTAATGACCCTGCAAGATCCTAGATGGATCTCTGCTGCGATCCCTCTTCTAGATCTTTCACATCTTGTGATCAATCTCCCATTTCATATTGTTATAGAACGTAGTTTATGATTATATGAATATTATATTTTTTCATTTTTCTCTTTCCCTTGGTCACGTGACTCTCCTCCGTCCCTTCACATCGTCACGTCTTCACCAAGTCACATAGTCACCTCTTCACCTCTTCACCTTTCATGCCTTCACACCTTCACAGGTGCACGCCTCTTCACGATCAAGATCTTTCCACAGTTATCTCCACCATCAACCTCATGGTTCATGCATGCACTCGATGCATCTTCCATTCTATGATCGCCTTGTCAACACCTCAAGGCTTTCATATCCACTTTCTCTGAAGATCTATGAACTCAATCTTATGACCCTGCAAGATCCATCTGGATCTCTGCCACGATATATTATATCTTATGACCCCTTCCTTGATCTTTCACATCTTGTGATTGATCTTCTATTTCTTCCTTCTTGCAATGCGGCTCACTTCTGACCTTCTTGCCGCTCTGCCTTACCTTTACATTGAGGCTTCCTCACCATCGCCTCATGGACTATTACTATACTAACTCTTAGCCCATTAATTACTGTATATCCTAGACCATGGCACTGCTTGGTCCATACTACATTTTGTAACGTATATAAGGGGATTGTTGTAGGCTGTAATCCCCCAGCCTAATCCACTTCGTTTTACCTGCAATCCTGGTTCTTAACTGGATTGGCCTTGTAGCTCTTGAGCCTAGTAAAAGTAAAGTTGCCTTAAGCCCCTGTGCTTTAAGGAGTAAGTTGACGTTGGTGAAGCAACATCCCCTCTTCTCTATTCAGCCAGCCAGACAGGATAACAAGAGACGCTCAATACATTTGTGTACATCAGATAGGCTACTCTATAGGGTGGTATGGTTGACTTAGTGTCTCCGTGTTAGCTCACTCTCTAGGATTCGCAACACATATTATAGTTCCACCCTTCCATTCTGACTTTTACAGAGTGAGCCTTATTTTCAACTTGAGGTTAGCCTCACTGCTACCTCACAGACTCTTATCTTTACCCTAGTACTGCCTTCATTAATTACCATATACCCTAGACAACCACAGCTTGGTCTGTGCTCCATCATGTATCATATATAAGGGGTTATGAGTTGGCTGTTATTCCTCAGCCTAATCCACTTGTTATCTCTCCTACTCTGCCTTAACTGGTGGCCTAGTGAAGTTAAGCCATATAAGTAGTAGATGATTATTCACCCACCTGCCAGCAATGGTGCCTGGGAGTGAGATTGTCCAGAGATAAAGCCAACCTCCCTCCCCTATCCAGTCCAGCCAGTTCCAACTTGTATCCCAGGCAAGATCAAACCTCAGACTTACCAATATACAATACACTCTTTCATATTTACTAATTTATTCCAGACAGTGCGCCTTTGGGGCACTATGAGTGGCACCTGATATCAGCTATGAAGGGTAGCAATCTGGTAATAGCTATGCAATCACCCAAGGCTTAAACTCCTTGCCCCAAGAGCTGAATACAATTATGCTAGTGGCATCAGGCCCTAGTATTAGGAGGAAGACAGAGACCAGTTGCAAGAGTACTGCGTCTACTATAGTGGTGCAATAGTCCACTAGGAGATCTCATTGTAGTGGGCTTCTTCCTGACATCCACCCCCTCTTATATCTGACTCTCCTTTCTGCTATCCAGCATTTCTTATCCTCAACCTATAGGTTTAGCCTTATAGAATGATGCCAGATTG
>JBBPKD010001367.1:0-10148 GCA_038089075.1 Singerocomus inundabilis
TTTGCAACATTAGTTTGCTGGCTAGTTCAAGGTCCCCTAAGTCTCACCCTTCGTCCTAAGTCCCTTGCTACCCACAAGCAAGGCTCCTCAGTACTCCCTTGGTCTAAGGGAACCTTGGTACGCTCTCAGAGTTCCCCAGCAAGCTTACTTCGTTCTTGCAAGGGCTACGCTCGTCCCCGCAAGGGCCAAGCGTAACACCCAGCCTAATCCACTTCGTTCTACCTGTAACCCTGATCCTTAACTGGATTGGCCTTGTAGCTCTTGAGCCTAGTAAAAGTAAAGTCACCTGGCCTCTGTGCCTAGGAGTGAGTTACTGGAGATAAAGCAAACCACTCTTCCCCCTTCAGCCAGTCAGTACTCTGCCTTAGTGGCAATCTCCGATGTTAGCCACTGTTCAGCTCAGTGCATTCAATGCGATAGTCTCTCATTCGTGAGACAGGGCACGTTATCCCCTATACCATCCTGCATCAAAACTAGATGCCTAATTAAGATATAAAGTATGTTCCAACTTGCTTAGTGCTTGTTGAGGATTTCTCTAGGACAGAGCCATGACTCTATAAACTGGTTGATACCTGCATGGTTATATAATAGCACATAGTAAGATGCTCCCATGGCAGAAGACTAGAGGTTCGCCCTAGTAGAGTGGCACCCTCATAATCAGCTTATAAAGAATGACAACCTGGATATAGTCATATGCAAGAAGAGCTTAGGCGCTCACTGCCATTTGGCTCACAACATGATTATGCATTGGCATTAGGCCTTTGTATTAGGATGAAGACAGATCATCATTGCAATAGTACGATTGATGTTATAGCAGTGCAATAGTCTGCTAGGAGATCCTGGATAGTCACCCTCCAATGCGCTGTCCTCCCATTATATTCGCAACCCTTATAGCTTCTCTTTTGGTGATTTGGTGGAAGCTCATCATTCCTCAAGCTAGGCAACTCTTCACTCAAAACTAGCTACTCTCTTTATCCGCAACTGGTGCAAGTCCTGTAGTATGAAGATCAAGGTCGCCAACAGGTTATTGGTGGTAGTTTAGAACGTTCCAATGGTTGCTCCACCATTGGTTGTAGGTTCCGCAACAGGTTCTCACTACTGTTGGATCTTATATTATTTTCCAGATACCTACGAGCCATAGTGTCATAGAAGATCATGTGGTAGCATCAGCACCCTTGATACAGGGTGGCACTCTAGATCAGCTTGCAAGGATGACAACCTGGAATCAGTCACATGAGTAATCCTTTATAGATTCAAGCCCCATTGCATATATGCCAGGTGTTATGAAATGGGAATTGTACTCGCAATTTTCATGACCATTCTTTTTCCCTGATCATGTGACCCTTCTGTCTCTTCACATCATCATGCCATCTTCTGTCACATCTTCACATCTTCACCCTCTTCACCTTTTCACGAACTCACACTGATCATCAATCTCTCCCTGATCATTACCTACAGGCTACCATGCCTTCTACATCTCTGCCTTACCCTCCAATTGGTACAATCACACCTCATGACCCTGCAAGATCCTAGATGGATCTCTGCCATGATCCCCTTCCTGATCTTTCACACTTTGTGATTGATCTTCCATTCCTCATTCTAGCCTTGTGGCCCACTTCTGACCTTCCTGCCACAGGCCTTACTTTTACATCGAGGTTAGCCTTACCACTACCTCATGGACTTTACCTTTTACCCTATAGCTACTTACAGTAATACCGTATACCCTAGACCCAGTCACAGCTTGGTCTATGCACATCATGTAACCGTATATAAGGGGTTATGAGATGGCTGGTGTCCCCCCAGCCTAATCCACTTGTTACCTCTCCTACTCTGCCTAGCAATAGGTGGCCTAGTGAAGTTAAGTGCAAGTAGTCACTGACTATTCACCTGCCCGCCAGCAATGGTGCCTAGGAGTGAGGTTAGCTGGAGATAAAGCCAACCTCCACCCTTCCAGTCCAGCCAGCAAGTTCCAACTCATATCCTGCATCAAGACTTATCCCAGTTCTTGCAGTATGCACTCCAGTCCTTTGTGGTATACTAATTTATTCCAGAAGCCTACATGGCTTGGCGGCATTGTGCTGTACAGGGTGATACCCTCCAGATAATCATGCAATTACCCAAGAGCTCTCTTAGCTCAAACATGATTATGCTTGCACATAGGTGCACATATTAGGATGGTGACAGAGTGCTGTTGCAAAAGTACAGTCACTACTATAGCATTGCAATAGTACACTAGGAGTTCTCGATTTAGTGGGTCCCCCTGACGTCCACCCCCTCCTCTTATATCTGCAATCCCTCATTTCTTGCTGTCCAGCACTCTTCCTCCTGACATCTTAGGCTATGCCCCGTATGTTGATCCCGAGTCGCCCGACAGGACCATGGAGTTCTAGGTTAGGCAGTGTCTGCTCCTTTGCAGTCGCAACACTTGGATTAGGCTGCTTATTGTCCCGCGACTCAAAGAAGCCACACAGTTCAATCCTTTCTGAAGACTTAGCCCTTCAGCCCTAGTCCTAGAAGAACACTCAGTAATCTTCGATTATATCTGCCTACACCATGGCAACCAACGCTTGGATTCACGTTAATGCTCATGATGTCATTCGATAGCATACCTGCCAAGGCATTATAATACAAAGATCTTTTAGATTCTAGACCATTGAGCCTTAGCTCCAGTCGACCACAATTCAGAGAAGAAGATCCTGTCTCTGTCTTAGTTGCCAGCCCGGTGACTACTATTCCATGTCTCTCTCGTATACCCTTCAACGTTTCTATCCTCCACACCTTCTACTCAATCCACATTGCTGTTCTTTTCTGCAACAAAGAGATTAGTACCCTTTGAAGACCCTAGTAGAAGATGAAGATCAATTCGGAAATGCTGTAAGGAACTGATGTTCCTTATAGTGGTATTGGCCCATTTCTTCATCTGGGTGCATAGTCCAGGTCATACCCCTTTACTGCCATGTGTCCAGCATACATCCGGACCGGTCCAACACATCCAGACTGGTGCAATACATCTGGACCTACAGAACTTGATCATACAATCATAGTCCATGTCTCCAAGAAGTCCCCTGTCTAGTAAATCTTTCAGTGAGTGACCCCTTTTGTTTCCCCTGACTTATAACCATGCTACATATGTCCGGACCACCGGTATGTACGTCCGGTTCTACTACATTTCATTTACTGGTCACTTTATATGCTTTTTATATGTCTTTTTCACTGATTCTCATTGCATTTGCGTCCGGACACTTTTTATTACTTACGCATCGGTCATTACATTGCTTACATAAGTCCCGGGTGTGCCCGGACTATAAACAGGTGTATGTACACTCGATAAAAAGTTCCCTTTTGACCAAGAAACTACGAATCCATCAGATTTGTGCCTGGTATCCCATTTCTCAAATCCTAGTTGTTGAAACACATGTTTGGACACTCCATTCCCATTGTTTTACCATCTGGACACTTTGCACTCAGACCTACTGCCTATAGAGCTTAGGAGTAGATGTCCAGTATCGCTCATTCAAGGGGAAAGTAAGTCTGGAGCTTTACCTTTCTTTTTATACTCTTCTTGAATCCCTTTGGGGATGAACCAATTGTTCCCTTCACCTACTACTGACACTCCTTGTACACACTAAGGAGTAATTTTGTTTTACAATGTTTAGAATGCCTCCAAATTTTCCACAATATGCACCTCCTGCTGGTCCTCCACCATTGTGCCCACCTCCTCCAAGATTCACTGCTATGGGACTACAACCTGGAAGAGGAGCACCCATGCAAATCGACCAGCAACAGGTCAATCAGCAACATCCAAATTCATTCCCTCCTAGAATCAATAATTTTGCTAATCCCACATGTACACATCCCCCTTCTACTTGTTACAATTGTAGTAAAGTCGGACATATTGCACGCAACTGTAATGAGCCACAAAGATGACAAATACACCAACAAGGGTACTATAATCACTGGGGACAATGGGTAGACCCAGTTTATGAATACACTACTCCTATTCCCTCTGTAGCCACCCGAATGATGGGATTGGAGTTCTCAGCTCAACCTGACTCTAATGGGTGGCACTCAGTCCATGTATACAACATGCGAGAATTGGTCAATGTAGCAGCACAAGCAACCAGCTAGCAGGTTGATTATATAAATGATGAAGCAGAAGCCTATTGGAGAAATAGGATTGCTTCAGAAAATGATGCCAAAGCATCTGTTTCTTTAAATTAAACAAGACCAAGATTGATAGGGGTGATTGAGGTTTCAGGACTAATTCTCTTACTACTTATCTTCCACCACATAAATGAAAAAACATTGACATTTCCACCTTTTTACCAGACCCTGTAACTATTAATCGGGTAGCCCTGTTGTTGCCTACTTACCTAGATGGTTTGGACAATGCAATCAAATGCACTTTTGGAACTTCCGTTAGGGCGTCTCAACTGAGTGCAGCACCGGAAGAAAAATATAGTGTGCTTAATTCCCTGCCAAGGTCAGCCTCAATTACCTCGATAAATTATAAACCCCCTACAAAAATAAAAACACTTGCTCATCATGGAGAGTTTAACATCCCATGTAAAATCCAAGTACTGATAAAGAATGGATACAGGGAAGTACAACTAAAAGCCCTGCTAGACTCCAGAGCTGTCAACACATTTATCGATCATCAAGTAGTTGACATATATAATCTAACAAAGAAACCACTCCCTAAAGTCCTTGAAGCTGTAAATGCGGACAGCTCTCCCAACCTCCAAGGCACTCTTACTCATTACATATCACTCTATATCTCTCTCCACAACCATGTCAAAGTCCTGAATGCACTCATCTCTACACTAGGCACACACAACATCATTATAGGTTACGATTGGTTGAAATGCCACAACCCAGATATCAATTGGGTGGACAAAACTATTTCATTCCCCAGATGTTCTCACTACTGCCAACAAGTACCACTTAGGGTTATCTTGGCAGAAGAAAGAAAAGAACTTGAAGCCACAGTTCCAAAAGCTTACCATGACTTTCTGGATGTTTTTTCAGAATCTGAATTAGAAAGAATGCCAGAAAAAAAGCCATGAGATCATGCTATCGAGTTAAAAAACAGTTTTATACCAAAAAAGGGACATGTAATTCCTCTCTCCAATAAAGAACAGGAAGAAGTACACACCTTTTTGCAAAAGAAACTTAAGAAGGGTTATATTTGACCTTCTAAATCCCCTCAAACTGCACCTGTCTTTTTTATTCCTAAGAAGGATGGAAAGAAAAGGATGGTAATGGACTACTGTTACCTTAACAAAGGCACTGTCAAAAATGCTTATCCCCTCCCTTTGATCTCTACCCTCATTGACTGGTTAAAAGGTGCAGACATGTTCACTATGCTAGATCTTCGTTGGGGCTATAATAATGTCAGGATTAAGGAAGGGGATGAATGGAAAGGAGCATTTGTCACTCCAGAAGGCGCATATGAACCACTGGTCATGTATTTTGGCATGACTAACTCTCCAGCCATGTTCCAGCAAATGATGAACGATATATACAGAGATATGTGGATCTGCATACTCATCTATCTGGATAACATCAATGTTTTTACTAAAGGAAAGACACAAGAGGAGCATGAGATGATCATCAGGGAAGTATTGCAATGGCTTTGGGATAATGACCTGTTTGCCAAACCTTCCAAATGCCATTTCTCACAAAACAAGGTAGATTTCTTGGGCATGGTCATGTCCAAGGAGGGTGTAGAAATGCAGAAGGAAAAGGTAGATGCCATGCTAGAATGGCCTACTCCAAAGAAGTTGAAGGATGTTCAGTCGTTCCTGGGCCTCTGCAATTATTACTGCCACTTCATTAAAGATTTCATAGACATCTCAAAACCTCTTACCTCACTTACAAAAAAAGATCAACCATTTATATGAGAAATGGCTCAACAATCAGCATTTGACATGCTTAAGGAATGATTTACCTCAGCACCACTTTTGGTGTTTCCAAATCCCACCTGCCCTATGTGTATAGAAGCTGATGCATCAGACCTCACCATGGGGGTGGTACTTTCACAACAGGAAAAGGATGATCTATGGCGACCTTGTGCTTTTTATTCACACTCCTTTTTGAAAGAAGAATGGAATTACCCAATATATGATAAAGAACTACTCGCCATCATTTGCACACTCAATGAATGGCATCATTATTTATTGGGTCTATCTTCTTTTGAAATTTGGACAGATCACAAGAACCTGGAGTTCTGGAAAAAACCACAAGACTTGTCACAAAGGCAAGCAAGATGGCATGCTGTGTTACTGAAATACAACTTCCAGATTCATTATAAGCCTGGTGCTCAAAATGGTAGAGTCAACACTGATGTGAACTGCAAAGAAGCAGCACTGAAAATGAAAAAACTGGAACAATATCGCGTACTGATGTTTTAATTGATAGATTTGTCAGGGGAATTCCTTGATCACTGCTGAGTGGCTTCTCTGGACTGGAAGATGTAGGATAGAGAGTAACCTTGTATGGACTCACTCCTTTGCAGGCGAATATCCAAGTAGATTAGGCTGAGGGATGACAGCCATAACACAGTCCCTTATATACTACTAGTACATGCACATGGACCAAGCAGTGCGTGAGTAAAGAAGTATTGGAAATTAAAGCTGGGCTTCTATCAAATGGAAGAGAAGCAAGAGAAGCCAGCAGAAATGAAAAGAAGCATGCCATGCCTGATGTGCATGGTAAGAAGCACAACACATGCTTAACGCATGATATGGCAGAATGGAAGTAGAAGCATGACCCTGAACATGCAGGTGCCATGTGAAGAAGTGAAATAAGTGAAGAAGTGAAAGTATCACGTGACCTTGTGAATATGTGAAGGTGTGAAATGATCACATGATCTGAAAGATAAGATAAGATAAGAAAAAAAGAAGAGAATCATACAAGTGTCTGAACAGATTCACAACAGATGCTCTATTATATAGACCTGATTACAGTGAAGCAGCTGAAAAAAATAAATACCAACATTACAATGCTACCTTCAAGCACCTTCACTTGTAATATCTCTATCTTTTCATCTTTTTATCAAAAAATTAAAAATGAAACACTATCTATGCATGATGATCTACCACCCCACTTTGAATTCGATGGGGATTCTGGCATGTTTAAGAAATTGGGCCATATCTATGTTCCAGAATCCTTGTGGCCAGAATGTCTCTCACTTTGCCATGACTCACCTCTGGCAGGTCATTCGGGAAAGGGCAGAACTCTTCATCTCCTTTTCAGATATTTTGACTGGCCTGGTGTCATCAAGGATGTAGAAAATTTTATTAAGGGATGCTATACGTGTGCAAGCTCTAGAGGCCACCAGCACTTATCGGGCGTTGCACCATTACCTCTACCCACAGCCACCCACCCATGGAAGGACATCTCTATTGACTTTATTTCTGGTTTTCCTTTTGTTTCAGAATTCGATTCTATTTGCATAGTTATTGATCGATTCTCAAAAGAAATTATACTGGTGCCTTGCACTAAAACTATTTCCTCTGCCCAACTTGCTACATTATTCAGGGACAACATATGATGCCAACATGGCCTACCTTCCTCTATCATGTCAGATAGGGGCACACAATTTATTTCAGAATTTACCAGGGACCTATGCAAGTCATTGGCTATTGATCAGAAGATCTCAACCACCTATCATTCTCAAATGGATGGGCAAATGGAATGGGTTAACCAAGAATTGCTAGCCTATCTTCGCAACTTTGTGGCTAAACGACAGACTGACTGGATTCATTGGGTGAAGATAGCCCAATTTCACCACAATAACTCCTTGACCACCACCACAAATACTACCCCGTTCCAGGTGATCAGAAATTATTTCCCCAGGTTGGGATTCACAGACTCTGATCAGCCATTTGGCATTGAATATGCAAAGGCCCATAAGGATGTGCAGCATGCTTTGACCCTTATTAGGCAGAAAATGCTTAACAAGCCACACCCTCTAGTAATGTTTATTCCGAAAGAAGGTGATCAAGTTTGGCTCTCCACAGAGCACCTTCACCTACCATATCCTGCTCCTAAATTATCTCAACGATGGCTGGGACTATATTTGATAAAACATATCATGCCCAGGGCTATGGAATTGATTCTGCCGAACACTATGAAAATCCATCCAGTTGTAAACATTTCTCGTGTCAAACCCTTCATTCCACCTGTGGCAGGACAACAGGTTTCTCAACCAGATGCAGTGGTTGTCACTGAGGAAGGGAACTAGGAATATGAAGTGGACAAAATAGTTGAAGCAAAGCTGCAAAACAGCAAACTCCACTACCTGGTACATTGGAAAGGATGGTCAGACTCTGATCGAACATGGGAACCAGCTTCTCATTTGTTGAATGTGCCAGCTAAAGTAAAAGCTTTTCATAAAAATCATCCATCTATTGTGAACTTACAAATAATTATGATTTTTTTTTTTCCCTGATCACGTGACCCTTCTGTCCCTTCATATCATCACTCCACTCCCTGTCATGTTTTCACATCTTCACCCTCTTCACACTTTCACACCCTCACACCGATCACATCATACTCTGATCACTCACCTACAGGCTACCACACCTTCTACATCTCTGCCCTTACCCTTCGATCGGTACGATCACTCTTCATGACCCTGCAAGATCCTAGATGGATCTCTGCCACGATCCCACTCCTGATCTTTCACACTTTGTGATTGATCTTCCATTCCTCATTCTAGCCTTGTGGTACGCTTCTGACCTTCTAACCACAGGCCTTACCTTTACATCGAGGTTAGCCTTACTGCTACCTCATGGACTCTTACCCTTACTCTAGTATAGCCTTCCTTAATTACCGTATACCCTAGACAACCACAGCTTGGTCTGTGCACTATCATGTACCATATATAAGGGGTTATGAGATGGCTGATGTCCCCCCAGCCTAATCCACTTGTTATCTCTCCTACCCTGCCTAGCAATAAGTGGCCTAGTGAAGTTAAGCACAAGTAGTCACTGACTATTTGCCCGCCTGCCAGAAATGGTGCCCAGAAGTGAGGTTAGCTGGAGATAAAGCCAACCTCCACCCTTCCAGTCCAGCCAGCCAGATCCAACTCGTATCCCGTGTCAAGACTTATCCCAGATCTTGCAGTATGCAATCCAGTCCTTTGTGGTTTACTAATTTATTCCAGAAGCCTTTGTGGCTTGGTGGTATCATGCCATACAGGGTAGTTCCCTCCAGATAACTATGCAATTACCCAAGAGCCCTTTTGGCTTGACAACGATTATACTTGCAAATAGCTGCAAGTATTAGGATGAAAACAGAGCACTGTTGCAAGAGTACAGTTGCTACTATAGCATTGCAATAGTACACTAGGAGATCTCATTGTAGTGGGCCCCCTTCATTGTCAGCCCCCTCTTTTATCTGCATTTCCTTGTCTCTGCTGTCCAAGCATTCTTTTACCCGACACTATAGGTTCAGCCCCATACGAATATGCCGAGTCGCCCGACAGGACCATGGAGTCATAGGTTAGGCAGTGTCTGCTCCTTTGCAGTCGCAACACCATCAGCACCTCACCCAATTTAAGTCACAGGTATTGACTTCCAATCCTTGTTCTATTCATATGTTAACTTTACCAGCTTATCTGGAAGCTGAGCATTGAGAGGGGGGAAGTGTTATGGACTCACGAGGACACTTGTATGATTTCTCCTTTTTTCCTTTATCTTATCTTATCTTTCAGATCATGTGACCATTTTACTTCTTCACATATTCACAAGGTCACGTGATACTTTCACCTTTTCATCATTTCACATCTTTACACATTACCTGCATGTTCAGGGACATGCTTCGACTTCCATTCTGCCACATCATGCATATAGCATGTGTTGTGCTTCTCACCATGCACATTAGGCATGGCATGCTTCTTTTTAATCTCCATTGGCTTCCTAACTTCCTTTCCATTTGATGGAAGCCTTCTTTTAATTACCATTCACTTCTATTCTCACACACAGCTTGGTCTGTGTGCATGTACCAGTAGTACAGTGAGTGAATAAACTGTTGCAATGTTTGATCTTCATTCAATACATGAAGCATATTGCACTTATATGTGGGAATTGTGCTTAGTGTTGGTGAGATGAATTATTCTACATACTCTTGGCTACAACATT
>JBBPKD010001368.1:0-10146 GCA_038089075.1 Singerocomus inundabilis
TCAATAGAAGTCAGTATGACTCTTGGAGAGTCATATTCTAGACTTGGTTAGATTAGATAGTTACCGCTCTCTTTAATCTAGATTAGATCAAAGTCTAGAGTGCACTTATCTTATCTATGATTACTTCGTCATATCTGACTTTTACATAGCATATCTTCTAATAGTCGCATGCTCGCATCTTGATCAAGTCCTAATTCTATCATACTCCTCCCCATTTAATTCCTCTTACATGGAGGACAACACAGCTTGTCTGAAATGGATAGCCATTCCATCAGCTCGCTTATGGGATTCCGAGAACGCAGCCATGCCCGAACTGTGTTTCCACCACTGCCATCAGCAGGTGCAACAGTGAGTATGGCGAGATAACCATAACTACAATTGACTAGGTTTATTTCCTACAATAATACTACACTTTCTTATCTACACTGGGCCCCGGCTTAAGCCTGAGCCAGCCTCGAGCCAGCCCCGAGCCCTTGTTAGGGCTTGGCTCAAGTTTTAGTAAGCCCTGAGCTTCTCAAAGCCGGGCCTTAGCCGGGGCTTTTGAGCCAAGCCGGGCCGTGCCAATCACTAAGAGGAGGCGACCATTCCGACAGCTGTAAATCCGCGACGATGGGCGCCACCACATATGAGGCGTCCATCGGGCGAAGATTTGAATGATGGGGTTGTGTTCCAATGGATCGAGCAGTCGCTCGCTAGTTGCGAGCGACCAGATGCAGACAGTGTTGTCATGTGATCCGGCTGCGATTTTCGTCCCATTTGATGAGACGTCCACCGCACACACACATTCATGGTGCGCTTTGAACTCCCTCACCTTTTCGTGGCTCTCCGCATTCCATACTGCCACTCGGCCATTCCATGTTCCGCTCATGAACCGCTGTCGGTCTTGTAAAACGGCAATGTGGTTGATGGTGCTCCCCCCATTCATTGATGTCCCCACCTTCTTGCCATCGTCCGCGCCCCAACGTTAAACCTTCCCCTCGGTGTCACCGCTCACAATATGTTTCCCATCACTGAGGAAGGCAACTGAATATATATCTCCACCACTATCGATTTTGATCGGTTTCGCTTCCCTCTCGCGAACGGTACCGGAGGAGGAACCGGCGTCTCTGCTGGACTCTTGCGTCCCGTCAGTATTGTACTTTCAAATACGTGCCCATCTGCTCACCATTCACTGATGGTCGACTGTCTCTCCTTATTGAAGACATCCTTATCCAGGTATGAGAATGGTAGAAGGATAGATAGAGGTCGTCTGCTCGCGAATTCGTTGCTTGTCACTTAATGGCCCATCGCGTGCCTCTATTGAATCACACAGGTAATCACCTCGTGTTCTGAGCGACTATTCTCATTTCAATGGTGCACAACCCCTTGTCATGGGTCGTTATTGTGGTACTGACCCCCAAGTTTTTGATATGCACAATTACGCCTAATGGCAGGTAATGCAAAGCGACGACGGGACGAGCTGTGTGACGACCACAGAATTCTAGGATGAGGACGAGTCTTTTTGGTAGGTAGTAATTTCGTCCATCCTTGTCTACTCGTGCAACTACACCGATTCTTGTTTTGAATAACCTCCTCTGGTTCCACAATCGAACTTCGTTCACAGATCCATTCCAGCATACCATCAAATGTTGCCTGCTGCTGGCATAGCGTAGTGTGTGCCCACCAATATTCGTCACTTGAACCAAGTTTTTTGAAACCGTCACAATGTTGCGGATCATCTGTCATCATGGTGTTTCACGTAGACACGATGTCGATGTACTTGGCATGCAGACCGGAATATCCACGAACAACTATGTCGGTTACGCCTTCAATGTCTTCCCGACAATGCTAAAGATCGAATCCAACACTTGCAGTCGTTCCCCATATCTACGTAACCCATTTTTTAAATCCTTTGTTGGATACTCCTTATCTTACCTGACCAGTTATCCTTTCCCTTTTTCCTACTTTTCCCTCGCTTGAAATTGGACATCCATTCTTACATTGTTATATAGGCTCTCAAAATATAGTTTTACACATGGTCAGTGATGCAGGTACTGTGGGTTTGTTAGAGCATTGGGTATGTCTCATCTGGTAGGTTTTTAAATGATGTGGATGTGATAGAAATAAAATAAAATAATTGATCTACAAACTTCATATAATTCTGTATCAGTATAGCCAGCAGTAAATTCCCCTAGAGTCAAAAAAGGGGTCAGAAGGAGAATATATCATAACACTGTCAGCTTTGTACTCAGAAGTCTTGACTTCTGATATGTTGTACATATATATAAATAGTACATGGGCATATATTTTCTAGGGAAATACACTCGATATGTCAAAAATGCAAATGTGTTTTTTTTTTCACTCTATAGTTGGTTACTCCTATTAAAACATTAAATAAGCAGCAGGGACAGTTTGGTATGATGTATATAGCACATTACTATTCTTATACAGTGTACATAGCCAGGGGAAATAGCCAGGAGGAGGGGAAAACACTGAATATCAGAAATTCCTAAAGTAGATGTGTTATAGGAGTGGTGACTGTATTAGGACACCACTTGAGGGGCTTATCTAATCACCCTATGAGGTGTATTGTGATATATCACCATAGCCCAGCAAGGAGAATCCCATCTCACTAAGCTGATATATCACTGTAATTCAAAATGATGTACCACAACTGCACGCTAATTAGCGTTCGGTTGTGCACGATTATCGCTGTATGGACTGCGCGTCGCGCCCTCCATTCATGATCGTTATGAACTTACTTCCAAATGGCACCGATCCAAATAAATCAAAAGACCCTCCACGTGGATTCGGGTCGCAGCTTGACATATAAGTACAGAGAGATACAAAGTACATTCTCACATCTCCTTTTCTCAAACAAGCGAATGCCTCTCAGGTGCGAGGCGCGGGGTGTGCCAACTGCCACTCGACCTCCCCCCGAATGCTCTTCAACAAGTCTTGCGTCGTATACTTGGGGTTCCAGCCAAGCGCACGTGCTCGGCTCGCCCTGCACCGACAGTCTGTGCCAAGGAAAGGTAGCTAAAAGAGTCATGTGTCATCGTTTACCAGCTACGTTTGCTCGTGGGGGAGACACGCACGAAAGCAAACTGCTTGTTGTCCTTATCGGTGAACGTGCTCGGTTCTGCCGTCTCGCTCACACCCAGTTCATGCAGGGCCTCTCCAATCTTGATGCCGACGTCCTTCAAGACGTGGTGCCCGTTCTCGGCAAAGTAGTACCCCTCGCGGCCATGACCCGGCGCCTTTCCGTCCAGAATCGCGTCGTAAAGGATGATGTAGAGATCGGCGACTGCCCTCCCGATGATTATGCCAGGTTGTGGTCACCGCGCGCAAGAAAACCACCCTCAGATTTCCTGCTACGGGACAGCCTTGGAAAGCTCACCGTCGTCGATGTGCACATTTGGCCATACATTGAGTCCCTGGCCCACGTGTCCACCACGCTTCCTCGCGATACTTGCAGACACTACCACAGGAATTTGGATGGAGCGGTTGTTCTGAACCCCCAGGTCCACCAGTCTTCCGGAAGCGAAACCATAGATTGTCGAGGGGATGACAAGATACGTCTTCACGTACCCTTGTAGAGTGTGCGTCAATGAACGCATCGCAGACAAGACACGCTCGTGCGGCATGCATCAAACCGAGTGAGGGACTTGCCTTCCTTGTCAGCGGCGAGAACGAGCGTGTCGACGTTTCGGTGAAACTGGGTGTCTGCAATAGTGTCCAGTTGGGCTACGTCCGTGTCATCCCAGACCGTTTCGGACGTGGAGTTCCCTTTCGTGTTTTCTATAATGATGCCTAACAAGAAACGATCAGACCTCGGACGTGCGACAGACACTGGAAGCATTGCATACCAGTTCCAGACTAAACGATCATCGGATTGAAACAACAGAAAACTTGCTTGACGTTCATGATCACTTACGGTATGGATAAGAATAGGGACTCTCCCGGTCGCCTGGTGTCTGCTCTTCAGACCTCGCAAGATCGCCGTACACGCCTGTGCATTATCCGCATCGGCCTGTGTCAGCGAACCAACAAAGACCGGACTGCGTCAGCCTCTTCGCACTACAGCAGATCATCGAATATACGCACACACGCGAATAGGATGTCACTCAGAGAGACTTGCCTCTCAAGAAGCGCATGGTCGTCGTAGGACCCTAGGACGGTCTTGATTCCGAGCGATTCAAAGGCAGCAGCCTTGTCTGCGTTGCGAATGAGGACAGTTATCTCAGAGGTCGCAAACGTCGGGTGACGGAGCAAGCGATCAAGCACGGAGCCAGCGATATAACCTAGCGGGCCGAGAGATATCAGCATTCCAGAACAGCGGATCATGAACGACAGCCACATTACCGGTCGCGCCGGTGATGAAGATCTGCGTCTTGGCGGACATCGGGGATGGGAACGTGGTGATCTACTGGAGCGGCTATGAACGTCGGGTCCTATGGGACTAGAGATAGCGTAGCCCCTCTTTTATACCTTTGAATTGACTGGTCTCAGTCATCATCCACCTGACTCAGCCAACGCCCATGGCCCGTCATAATCAGGGTGTTCCTTATTCCTGCGGTCACTATGCCGAGCGCCGTACGTGAGCCCATCTAATACATTCCGTCATCTTCTCAGAGACTGAAACCACTGCAAGAGGACATGGACGTGGCACGATCTTGTAGCTGCACCCACCAACATAACACCAGAGGGCTGCCATGTGCTCCAGTGTTTCCGAGAGACGCGTTCGCCAAATGCATACACAACAAGACATGCAAATCGATCCCAGTGATATCGGCCATTCAAGAATTAGGCGAGCCCCACTCCACGACTCACGCTCGCCGTGTCTGTGCGTTCTTATATGTTCTTGTTTTTGTTGGGTGTCAAGGTTATCTGACGATCAGCTTACATCGGAACAAATCCATCCATCATAGTTTACCTCGGGATCACTCTATCTAAACGCCTTGCGGCAGCCTCGTACTGCATGTGACCCTTCCCCATCAACGACGTTGGGTGACAAACGATTTTTCATGCAGCCCGTAAACGGTCTGCTCGGTTAAACTTTCCGTCACGATCCTGTCAAACAGCGGTACTATATCAAGCGACTTCTACGCTCGGCAAATGCCGACGAGTCACTGAGTTGCATGACGTTGCGGCCACTTTTACAGCTAGCGGAAACCTTTTGCGCGGGGGGTAACCGACCTTGATCCTTATACAAATCTATAGAATTATACATGGGAGTGGGCCTACACCAAGGTAAAACGACACGGGACCAGCGGGATGAAAACGCACCAGAATACTAGCCGATCAGCGCCCTAGACAGCCAGTCAAGGGCAAACTGTCGCGGTAGCCATTGTAAACAGTAAAACAAGGTAGACCGGTAGCCCAACGTCATGTACGGCGGCGGGCTCGCGCTGAGAACCTGTGTGACCACCTTGTGCGCAAACTCGTTCGTGTCCATGCTCCCTTGACCCTGGCTGGCCGTCATCCGCTGGTGTATCTTGTGCTCGTACTGCTTGTACAGGGTCGTGGAGGAAATTTTCAGGGTCGCTGCCTGGTTCTTGGCGATATTGGAGGTGACGCCTCCAGGCGCGACGAGCATGACTTTAACACCAAACGGCTTGCATTCCATGGCGAGACCTTCCGTGATGGTGTGGAGAGCAGCCTTGGAGGCACAGTACAGTGTATTCCAAGGGGTCGTTCTGGGCAGAATCGAGGTCGCTTTTAGCAGGACACGACTTTAGAAACACGCGCCGGACTCACATGTGACCCGCTATAGAACCCATGTTGACGATCAAACCTTGCCTACGCTCGAACATGCAAGGTATCACCGCGTTTGCGACCCGCAAGGCACCAAACGTATTCAGCTCGAATGCACTTCGAATTTGCTCGATCGTGGCTTCCGCGACGGGACCTAGAACAAGACAACGAGGTCATTATTTTGCCATGACCCACTCAACACCTGCGTTAGCCGCGGCTCCAGACGCACCGATAGCGATCGCCCCGGCGTTGTTCACGACGATGTCGATTTTCCCGGTCTCTCCGAGAATGGTCTGTACCACGCGTTGAATGTCGTCTCCGTTGGTGACGTCGAGCGCGAGCGTTCGAATGAGCGGGTTCTGAAATTCGTTCATGGAGGCGAGTCTTCGGGATGTGGCGTACACGATGCATCCGCGTGCGGCGAATTCCTCACATCTGTACCCAGAGGGTCGATGGCAAGTCAGAACTGGACACTTGTGCTATCATCATGGCTACACGTACAGCGCAAATCCTATTCCACCGGTGGAACACCCGGTGACGAGGACTACTTTTTTGGTTTCTGCCGACATGACGGACATGCCAGTAGGAGTCAGATTGTGGTCGTGCCGCGATCCACGATGAGAGTCGGTGGAGGCAAATACTACGACTCGGAACAGACTGTCTTTAGCTATCTTGCAGGGATTGAACGGATGAACTTACCCAATCCTAGATTGCACTACTCCAGGTTGAAATGAGTTTCAGGTCTTGGTATCTACCATGTTATGTCGTATTTGTTTGTTCCACACATGTTGCCTCGGTTCCTTGGACGCGTACTGGCCATCGTCAGAGCCCTCGAGCCTATCCGTCTCGCACAAGTTCTACTCGACTTTACCTCCATCGTCAGCGCGCAGTTCTGGGATGGCACACGCACCGGGCCCGAATACGTCGCCCCCATGGCCAGTCTGACCAAACGGCAATCCAGCCATCTTGCCAAACTCATCTTTCACCACGCCAAACATGATCTACGTGCATTCTACGAGGAGCCCGCCGACGGCATGGACGCACTGGAGCATGCGCATGTGCATGGTCCCCAAGCCGTCGCTGTCCTGGACCTTGACGACGCCCCGAATCGTCGTCTCGAATCAGAGTACACTACACCAGCGGATGTCGATCTCATGGTGCTCGTGCCCATACTGCTGAACCTGCTCATCGTCCTGAGGACGCGCCAATGGTCCCCCATGTCCGAGTTCATCGCTATCAATTTCCTCGCCGCGCTCATACTCGGACCTGGCACGCTGACGCTCATCCGGAGGACGGCGGTGCACCCGACGGAGTTGGATCCGGGTGCAGGCTGTGTGGTGTTGATGGACGACGATTTGACACTGGTTGTTCGGGGCAGTCAAAGAATTGTCGAGGCCATCACAGATGGTGGCTTTTACCTTTCTTTTGCGGACCCGCAACTCACGCGGGGTGTCCCCAAGACAGAGAGATGGCAAGAGAAGCAAGTCGTCTCTGACGTCCTATACGGCACGTTGGAAGGTGGGTGCCGAGGGGTATGCGAGGCCATTGTGATGCGACTCTTGCATTTGCATACCGACTTTCCATACCTCAGAGAGACGGCTTATGTGGTGGTATTCGGGCGCATGATTGCCAAGGCATGTTGGTGGGGTTTGAAGGCATCTGCCAACGATTCCGTACCGCCCATTGCGGGCATCACTCCCCTGCGATCAGTAGCCAGGCTTTCGGGCGAACTATTAGGACTACTGACAGTAGCCGCCTGCATCGCATCTGCATTGTCTGCCACGCTCTTGCTCCACGGGCTCTCGTTCTTTGTCCAGACAGCCTACTTTGGGCTGTTTGCAAGGCTCGTCTTGCAATCGCAAAACTACCGCATCCGGACGGAACGTCTTCTCGACGCGTTGGGACGCCCTGTGATACGCAAGTGGTCGTTCTACACGCGGGCTTCGGCAGCGACCTTTACCTGTCTCGTGCTCTGTCGGAGTCTCCGTCGACCCGTCAAGAGAGTCCCTGTCGCCGGGGTGCTCGACGCCTTGATCCCAAACGAGCGCGACGTCTGGCGTGTGTGGAAGGCCAGAGTGGCAGACCGGATCGTACACGAAGACGAGGCCATCCTCTTTGCGCCAACCATACCCACCTTTGCAGACGTGCGCCAGGAGCGGCTCAAGCTGCTCTTGGACGAGGCACAATCTGCTTACGACAAGTACCGTCGATATGATGTGCCATTGCTCTGATACCTCTGCGCCGTCGTGTTTCACCCAAAAGGCCCAGGTTCACCATGTGTGGCATGTTCTTTCTTTCCACGATGCGGCCACTCTTGGCACTGACCGAGTAAACTCCGGGCCGAGTAGATACGATGTCTCTCGACGAAGCGGAGATTGAATCGGCTTCGGGGTTCGTGTCCTGCCGATAGAGTACCACTATTGTAGACATTTTTAATCGGAGATACACAATTCAAGATCCGATCCAAAGTGTTCAGTGCATGTAGAGTGAGTAGCCTACGTAGTAAACGAACATTACAGTACAACACCGGTATGTAAACGTCGACGAGAGTAAATTGTGTCGAAATAAGTAGCCTAAATAAAGATGATGATATGACCTGAGATGAATACCAACCACTCCTCTTATCTGCAGAAACAGTGTTTAGAACCTGGTCGCCGTGCTGGACGCAGTGTCGTCTGGGGGCACTGGGGAGCTGGCGGACATGGACTCGTCGTCTAGGATATTACGCATCTGACCCTTTTTCATCGCCTTCATGCGGTCCCGGATGACTTTGGCCATTGCAGCCGTCTTGCGCAGACCCTGCGTATGATCTGGCCGCCAGTCATCAGGTAGACGCTCCTGCGTCACCCACAGACGGAGAACCTCAAGGTCGAGCCCATTCTTGGCCGCATCTGGTCCACCCAACACGCCAATCGCAATGGCCATCTCGCCGCGCGCAATCTCGGCCTGCCACCACCGCAATGGCTTGCTCAGTGTCGCCTCGCGTTTCACACGTATGTTGGCAACGTCCTGCAGCGTCATGCAGCCAGAGTTGTATCGCCCGCCCTCATGCAGGGCCGACTTCATCAGCGAATTGCTCACCGCACTGGGGGCGTACTCGTCCTCGTTGTGTGCGTCAAGATGAAAGAGAGACGCATCGTGTTCGATGCAATTGTGACGGGAAAAGTCCCAGAGGGTGACCTTGCGAAGCTGGCCGAGGATGAACCACCCGCCAAAGGCGAGGATGAAGGCAAGGACCGTTGAGAGGTGGTAGCCCTCCCTGAGCGCATTGAAAATAGCGACCGGGCCAATGTTCCTGCCGTTCCGTGGCCTGTTTCGCACGCACGGTGATAAGCGAATGGGTGACAAGTACTAGGATAAGTTGAGATCGCGACTCACAGGAAGCCGTGGTTGGCGAGTGCGTTCAACGCGGGGCACGGGGACCTCCTGTCGCTGGGTTGGGGAGGACAGTAGGCATTGTTGGCCCCTCGGACGGGGCATACGCCCTCTGCATGTGAATGATGGTCATGCGCGGGGACATGAGCTGCGAGTGGGGATATGGGGGAATCCAGAATGGATTTCTCAGTGTCGACGCGGGCAGGAGCGCGGGACATGCTCTGCGTCGAATGCGTGTGGAGGAGGATATCTGTGCGATAAAAAACGAGTCCACTCCCGAGTTATATAGCACCGCGCGCGCCAGGGGAAACAGTTTGCTTGATTCGGAAAGCTATGTCTTATTGCCCCCCAAGATCCTTTTATTTTTTCCTTTCCTTCTCGGCACACAATATGGCATCAAATTGTCTGTGACGAAAGTGCACAGAGGCCATGATAAAGTTCCTGATCACCAGCGCCGCAAAAGCTGTGGGCGACGACGCCGCGTTACATACAGCCTGACAGGCACTCGCGAAATGATTTGCGTACTGCATGTGTGTCATTCAGAGTCTATGAAAGATCGATAAGAATGGATCAATGCACATTATCTGACGAATCAAATACGGGCGGCGGAAAAGGCGTCGAGGCGATGTGATGCACTGTCCGCCTACAACGCTTTTCGACACGGCGAGCAATCGCCATCTTTCCACCCCCGACAGCGTCGACGGGTCTTTCAATTCCCACGCCATCTCCCGCCATTGGCCGTTGCTTGGCAACCTTGTTCGGCTCGGTCGACGATGCTCCGCGTGGGGCCACTCAGCTGATCCATCAACCCTGCGTGCAAGCGCATCTTGGATGGCACGACCACGCCAGCGCTCGTCAACCAAGGGACGAGGACGAGCGAGGGGGCCCGTGTGTCCAGACACGCTTTGCTCATGATCATGGGGTCACTGCCTCTGAACTTCTTTGGACACTTTTTCCCCATTCGTCGTTCCAGCGCTCGGTGATTTCCCTTCTAACGGACATCAAGACAGAAGCAACCTCGTCTTCGTTGCAGCA
>JBBPKD010001369.1:0-10136 GCA_038089075.1 Singerocomus inundabilis
CGTCCTTCCCTAACTTGGATGATAGGTCCGGCTTGGGAGGAGCAGAGGCTTCGGAGGTGGTGGTGAAAGCCTTGGCAGACTTCCCTTTGGACTCCTTAGAGGAGCCGGAGGTGGAGGTGTTGGATTTGTCGGATTCCTTGGAGGGGTTGCCAGTGGATTTTGCCTGCCAGCTAATCTCTGACTTGCACTCCCAATAGCGGGCATGGATGGAGTGGGCGAGTTGGTGGAGTTTGGAAAGTGTGGGGGGTTTGCCAACCTGAGAGATTTTGTTCTTGATGCGGTCTGGGAGACCATTGTAAAAGTGGTGCCGGAGTGCACTTTCGCCGTAACCCCGGACTTGGGAGGCAATTCGGTTAAACTCAACAACGTACTTGTTGATTCTTTGACCATCCTTCATTGTCAGGTGGTCGAGTTGGTGCTCCGCATCTCCGACAGGGTTGTGCAGTCCAAAGTTTGTTTGCAGCTCCAGAACGAACTCTCAGTAGTTGTCCATCCATAAGAGATGGAGTGCAGGGTCTTCCATTTGGAGGAGGTCCGGTTCGAACCACTCCAGTGCCATACCCTTCAGGTACAACTGGGTGAAGGTGATCTTAGCGTGGTCAGAGGCGAAAGCCTTGGGGCGGTCTTGGAAGTTTAACTTGCATTGGACAAGAAAGACCCAGAGTTTGCGGGGTTCCATCCCATCAAACTGGTCTGGTTCTCGGACCTTGGTCCATTGCGAGGTCTCAGAGTTTTTCTTCCGAGAAGAGCAGGCGAGGGCTTGAATAGCACTGGCCAGGCTGGCCAATGTATCTCATGGGACCAGTTCTTCATTGTCAGAGGAGTCGGGGTTGAGATCATCCTCAGGGAAGTCGGAACCATCGGAGGGGTCATCTCTGGGCTGGTCCAGAACCCCAGAGTTGCCTTGATTGCTAGGGGTGTGGAAGGAGGGGTCGACAGGAAACTCTTCCTCATCATCTAGCTTCTGTATGTGCGCCTGAGGTGTTGGAGTCTGTGGAGAAGCACCCATCGATGCGGAGGGGGCATTCCGTCGAGCAGAAAAGCTGTGAAATTGCTCAATGAAGTCAAGGCCTTGGTGATTGCTGCCAAAAGCATGGAGAGGGTTGAATTGGGGAGAGGGTGGAGGATTGGCGGTGATTGCTCTAGTGCATGATCTGGTAGCTTGAGGAGTGTTGGTTGCCATGAGTAGTGATCCAGTACAAGAGGGAGTTTGAATATACTGTTAAACTCGAGTTGGACACTGCTCCGAGGGGAACTCCGGAGATCCGGAGTTGAGGGGTTCAGACGGGACTTGGCTTCACCTTATGTGGTGCGCCCTTGCACAGGATCTGGTTGTCCCGAATTTACGGAGGGTTGAAGGTCAGAGGTCAGAGGGGTAGTTAGGGAAGTCGGTCAACGACTTAGAGAACGAGTGGGAAGAGCGTCAGGTTAGATCGATATTCAAACTGAAGTGTACAAGATGTAACTATGGAGTTTATATACAGAGGGACTCAGATGACTAAGTCCGGAGTTGGGTTACAGTATGTACCAGAGGGGTCGGAGGTAAGACTATGCCGGAGCGCAGCCTCGGAGCTGTGCTTCTAAGCGAGCACTGGTGTTGGAGTTCTAACTAAGCAAGGAATGAAACGTAAGGTAGGAGTAACATATGAGAACATAAAGGAAACAGAGTCAAAGGAAATGAGTAAGTACAAGTCCGAAGTGGAGTAAGTACAGGAGAGACTGAGGAGAACGAACCAGAGGTATAATGGAGATGGTACGGAGGTACCGGAGTTGACTTGAAATGCGGTATATGACAGATATGTATATAAAGCTGGGCTTTACTATATGATACCTTAGCTTAGTTCTCCCTTGTCTTACCTAGCATTTGCAACATTAGTTTGCTGGCTAGTTCAAGGTCTCCTAAGTCTCCCCTTCACCCTTAGTCTCTTACTACCCATAAGCAAGGCTCCTCAGTGCTTTCCTTGTCTAATAGGAACCTTGGTACATGTTAAACTCAAGTTGGATGCTGCTCTGAGGGGAACTTCAAAGGTCCGGAGTTGAGGGGTTCAGATGGAACTTGGCTTCACCTTATGTGGTGTGCCCTTGCACAGGATCTGGTGGTCCCGAATTTACAGAGGGTTAGAGGTCAGAGGTCAGAGGGGTAGTTAGGAAAGTCGGTCAACGACTTAGAGAATGAGTGGGGAGAGCGTCAGGTTAGATCAATATTCAAACTGAAGTGTACAAGATGTAACTACGGAGTTTATATATGGAGGGACTTGGATGACTAAGCCTGGAGTTGGGTTACAGTATGTACCGGAGGGGTCGGAGGCAAGACTATGCCGGAGTGCAGCCTCGGAGCTGTGCTTCTAAGCGAGCACTAGTATCAGAGTTCTAACTAAGCGAGGAATGGAACATAAGGTAGGAGTAATGTATGAGAATGTAAGGGAAACAGGGTCAAAGAAAATGAGTAAGTACAAGTCCGAAGTGGAGTAAGTACAGGAGAGACGGAGAAGAACGGACCAGAGGTATAACAGAGATGGTACAGAGGTACCGGAGTTGACTTGAGATGCAGTATATGACAGTATGCTCCTTGAGATACATAGCAAGCTTACTTCATTCTTGCAAGGGCTATGCTTGACCCTATCCAGGCCAAGCATAACAAAAGAACTAAGCTCTCAACCACAGCTAGTACCAGCTAGGCTGCACCACCCATCCCACTATGCTCCTCAGCAATCACTCCAGACCTGCCTGGCAAAGCCTCAGAAACTCCAGAAGACAACCTCTACCACAGCAATCCTCTATAGAAGAGGAGTCATCGTCCCCAGAAGAAAGTGATCAGGACATCCTCATACTGTAATGGACGCAAGGGAGTGAACACTGCCTAACCCTATCTTCCGTGGTCCTGTTGGGCAACCTGGTACTCTTGCTACGGGGCAAAACCTAAGATGTTGGAGGGGAGAGTGCTGGACAGCAGGTAATGGGGTCGCGGATAAAAGAGAGGGCCAACGAGAGTAAAGATAGTCTTCCTCTAAGGATCTCCTAGCGAACTATTGCATCGCTATAGTAGACGTAGCACTATTGCAGCTAGTCTCTGTCTTTCTCCTAATACTAGTACCTAGTGTGCTAGCATAATTGTGGTCGAGCTAACAGAGCTCTCGGGTAATCGCATGATGATCTGGAGGGAATCACCCTGTATGGCATTGTGCCATCTAGCCCATCTTGGACTTCTAAAATATCTGGTTAAATAATAGAAACGAATGTGTGACGAACTGGTAGATCTTATGACATAGTCTTTCTGGTATTCAAGTTGGTACCTCTGGCTGGCTGGAATGGAGGAGTGGGGGCGGCTTCATCTCCAGGGACCTCACTCCTAGGCACCATTGCTGGTGGGTAGGCGAATAGTCAACCGGCTACTTGACAGAGCACTCGCTAGGCCACCTATTGCTAGGCAGAGTAGGAGGTTAACAAGTGGATTAGGCTGGGGGGACACCAGCCAACTCACAACCCCTTATATACATTACAAGATAGAGTCTAGGGTATATGAACATTAAGGTAGGCTATGCTAGGGTAGAGGGTAAGAGTCCATGAGGTTGCAACTAGGTGTTATGATACGGGATTTTACCTTACAAATCCCATGACCATTCTTTTTCCCTGATCACGTGACCCTTCTGACCCTTCACATCATCATGCCAACCCTCATCATGTTTTCACATCTTCACCCTCTTCACACCTTCACGACATCACCGATCACCCCTAACCCTCGATCATACCTACAGGCTACCACGCCTCCTCCTCACCGCTCATTCCTGATCTGATCGGTCAAAACCCTGCAAGATCCTAGATGGATCTCTGCCACGATTCTCCCCTTGATCTTTCACACTTTGTGATCGATCTTCCATTTCTCCTTATTGCTATACTCTTCCATTCTGATCTTCTCAGGGCTAGCCTTACCTTTTACTTGAGGTATGCCTAGCTGCATCCTCATGGACTTTACCCTTTACCCTACTACTACTTACAGTAATATCGTATACCCTAGACACTATCCTGTAACCGTATATAAGGGGTTGTGAGTTGGCTGATGTCCCCCCAGCCTAATCCACTTGTTACCTCTTCTACCCTGCCTAGTGATAGGTGGCCTAGTGAAGTACCCTATGAGTAGACGATGACTATTCGCCTGCCTACCAGCAATGGTGCCCGGGAGTGAGGTTGTCTGGAGATAAAGCCAACCTCTATCCATTTCCCAGTCCAGCCAGCAAACTCGTATACCATGTCAAGTCAAACCCTTGAAGACTTGCAGTATGTTCCACATTCGTTTATCTCTTATTTAACCAGTTCTAGGACTACGCCTTCACATACGGCCTAGTCATCCAGTATACAAGATAAAAGATAATTACATGACTCAAGACCACGTCATCGGTCAAGATGATGTTATACCTGCAGCACAGTTAAGTTCTCACTACTGTTGTGCCTTATAATATTCCAGATAGTCCTACGAGCTGTAGTGCTGTAGAAGATCATGTGGTAGCACTAGAAGTGGCACCCTAGATCAGCTTACAAGGGTGGCAACCTGGATATAGCCATACGAGAAACCCCTTTTCTGGTTCAAGCCCTGTAGAATGATGCCAGGTCGCCCGACAGGACCACGGAGATAGTTGAGGCAGTGTAGCTCTCTTGTGTTCGCAACACTTGGATTAGGCTACTTACTGTCCCGTGACCTGAAGAGGCCACATGAACATCCCCTGCTCCTATCTTAGCTGAAAAGCCCTCATCCCTAGGAACACCAATGCAATCGTTCAATATACCAGCATACCGCCCCGCAACCAAACCTGGATTCATGTTGACGCTCGTGACGTCATACGATAGTGCGCCTGCCGAGGCATTATAATACGAAGAGCGAAAGCTACCTTAAACCGTCGAGCCTTAGCTCCAGTCATCCACGAACCAAGGAAGAAGATCCTGTCCTTGTCTTAGTGATCGCCCAGTCACTACCATCTCTCGTCTATTCTGCCATACCCCTTGATGATCCTTATGTAACGACAATCCTACGTCATTGATCTCTCACACCAAGATATGAAGGTTAATAATTCTTCGAAGACTCTAGTTGAAGTGCAGTTTGGAAACGCCTGGTCGAAGCTGGATATATCGGTATGGTGAGGAGCCCTCTGCCGCCAGTGGAATCAAGAAGACCAGCTCCGAAAGAAGAACTGTTCCAAGACTATACTCAGTCGAACAAGAAGAACAAAACCCTTCATATAGTAATCAAGATGAAGAAGAATGAATCTGCTAGAGGTTTAGTCTGCGCCCACACAATGAACCAGCTATAGGCTTCAAAACGCGTCTCTCAAGATGGTGTTGATATCCAGTGACACTAAGCCATACTGGTTTGTCTACAACATTGCTCGTGTCTACCTCAGAAGGATATTAAATGCAACACTTACGATTAGACAAGACTTAGTTCATCAAGCGATCTGCCAGAGCGTCTAACAATCATAGCGCAGCACCAGATCTAAAACAAGATGTGCTTAATTCTCTGGTTCAAGTCAAGTCCTTTACGAAGTTCCTAGCATTGATTAATCCTGGTAACGAAAGCAAAGAATATAAAGACCTCACAAGATTTCATTCAACGACATCTTTCTTTTCCGACTCCCTCACTTGTGCTCCCTTGTCGACATCCCCCATCGATGACATCATCTACCCGATATATCCTCACCCCTATCCTCATCTCCGTCCAAAGAAGACGTTAAAAGCTTCACAAGTAAAGGATGAAGAAGACGTACAAGAAAGTCTTAGAGTTTTATTTCCAGAATCGAGAACGATGAAGACCTTCGCCCCAAGTAGACTTAGCAAGGCTTAGCTGACTCTCAGACAATGCCTACGTGAAGCCCGGTTGAAACAGTACTTGGGTGGAATCATGAAATGTAGCTCCGAAAAGAGAGAGGATGAAGCAAAGCTAAGCGAAGTTGATGCTAGAAGGTATAAGTCAATCAAGAGGACGTTCTGCGAACTCGAAGACGATCAAGTTTTCCTTCTTTATTAACGCACAATCTGCATAGTGCCTAAACGTGGAACTCAAGACCAAGATCGCACCCTCACACTAGTAGTATCAAGGTCAAGAGATGATTGAACAATCGTTAAATGTTTCCTTCCAGCATGAAGAAAAACTGCCCAGATCTTAGACACAATCAGAAACTGTCCTCTGTCCTAGCTGAAGATAATCAAGATCTAATCACTGGTGTATGGTTATTCGGTCAAAAGACAGTGAGACCTACAATAGGAAAAGGATTAAGAAAGTCTAAAGCAAAGACACCTGACCGGAATGTCGATAAACTATCCGTCCATCCGCATCGATGTTAAACTTGGAAGATACGTTCAAGGATTCAAGAGTTCAGAAGATTAATCCTCCTTGCTGAAGTTATTCGTCCATTGTGAAGTGAGGCTTCGCCTGAAGAGGAGATCAGAAGAACTCAAGAATTCAAGGAAGTATTATGTCTTGAAGCAGACATTAAAAACTTTCTGGTGGTTGTTAACTCAATGATCATTAGTTCTTGATCAGAACAGAAACGATCCGACATTTGGCACAGTCGTTAAATGTCATCATTCCAGAGATGAACAGAAACTCTTTCAATCCTGAACATGATCTTAAAAGGTTTACTTTTCTTTTTCTTTTTCTTTTCAGTTTCTTTTCAGAGAAGCCCAAGTCAAGAATACAATTGGCACCTTTGAACATTATTCCGATGTTGTGGTCCACGTAATGACAAGGTGTTCAAGTATTCAAGACGTCAAGCTGATCTGCAATTATGTTATCAGTCTCTCCAATCTCAATCTAAAAATATAAAAAGAATATACAAAAGTTATAAAAGAGTTAAGATCCAGCTCAGACATGAGGATAAATATGTTCCTCGATAAAAAACTGATTGCAGAGATAACATCAATGCTTTCTATGTAGTCTGCAATAACTATAAACTACGATCAGTCTGAAATGACTATAATCTATCTAGTCTAAGAACAAGACGATAAACACTCAAGTCTGCAATGACAATAAACTAGATAGTTGAAGGATAACTAAGAAACCTTATAGTCCAGTATGACAATAAACTGCCTAGAGTCCATAAAGACTATAAACTACTTTTCGATCAAGTTTACATGGCAAAGTATCCAGCACGCCCTCTGTAACCACTCAGATCATTTCAAGTCTTTGGTTGTTTCCTTTGCTCAAGAAACCTCCACCCCTCTTTCTCTCATTTTCAGATTAAGGTCTATACCTAGTCAAGTGATATGAAGATCCAAGGCACCGGTTATTCGTCTAACCAGAAGTGAGGCCCCTGCCGAAGATTGGATTTGATCAAGACAAAGTATCCCCGCGTCCATGCACTTTCTGAAAATCATCTCGTCACTCTTCTCCTCGAATGGATTGATGAAGCCGATTTGGAAGTAGTACCAGTCGACATCGAACTGGGAAGCCAATGAAGAAGTAGTAATCAAGAAGTTCTACTCCCAAGGATTTAGAAGAGCCCGCCGTTATTGGACGATATCAAGATTCAATGATCAAGATATTGTTCTCTCTCTTTTGGTCTAGCTGAGACCTTAAACCGAGCATCCCCCTGTCTTGCCAAAGACGTTAAACTATGAAATTGTTTAGGGAAATGATGATGGTGCTGTCTGGGAATACCACGGCCATCAGATATCCTATTCAAAGTCTTAAGTATCGACTATAAAAGTGCTTTTGTCCTCAACATGACTCTAAACTGTTTCTTTCTTCTTTCCTCCTACTTGATTTATAGATTTGGCAAGAGTCCCTCAAATCTAGCCTTCTCTCGTCAAACACTCCAGAGTTTTTGTTTGGTTTTATTCGAATCCTCTACAGGCCATACACCGTAATCAAAGTCTACCCGCCTTAGTATGGATTTTGGGTGTTCAAGAGTTTAGAGCTATGTGGATATTCATCTTCAAGTTTGCCCTCACACACTGCATTCTGTCGATGTTTGCCATTGATCTCAACCCTCCCACCACCCTTTACGATCAGGATGTTTGCTTGTCATAGCAGCATTCTTATGATCACGCACTTCACCTTACTTTGGGATTGTCTGGAATCCGATCCTGGAGAGGAGATAGTGTTATGATATGGGATTTTACCTTATGAATCCCATGACCATTCTTTTTCCCTGATCATGTGACCCTTCCGACCCTTCACATCATCATGCCAACCCTCATCATGTTTTCACATCTTCACCCTCTTCACACCTTCACGACATCACCGATCACCCCTAACCCTCGATCATACCTACAGGCTACCACGCCTCCTCCTCACCGCTCATTCCTGATCTGATCGGTCAAGACCCTGCAAGATCCTAGATGGATCTCTGCCACGATTCTCCCCTTGATCTTTCACACTTTGTGATCGATCTTCCATTTCTCCTTATTGCTACGCCCTTCCATTCTGATCTTCTCAGGGCTAGCCTTACCTTTTACTTGAGATATGCCTAGCTGCATCCTCATGGACTTTACCCTTTACCCTACTACTACTTACAGTAATATCGTATACCCTAGACACTATTCTGTAACCATATATAAGGGGTTGTGAGTTGGCTGGTGTTCCCCCAGCCTAATCCACTTGTTACCTCTTCTACCCTGCCTAGCGATAGGTGGCCTAGTGAAATACCCTACGAGTAGACGATGACTATTCGCCCGCCTACCAGCAATGGTGCCTGGGAGTGAGATTGTCTGGAGATAAAGCCAACCTCTATCCATTTCCCAGTCCAGCCAGCAAACTCATATACCATGTCAAGTCAAACCCTTGAAGACTTGCAGTACGTTCCACATTCGTTTATCTCTTATTTAACCAGTTCTAGGACTATGCCTTCGCATATGGCCTAGTCATCCAATATACAAGATAAAAGATAATTACATGACTCAAGACCACATCATCAGTCAAGACAATGTTATACCTGCGGCACAGTTAAGTTCTCACTACTGTTGTGCCTTATAATATTCCAGATAGTCCTACGAGCTGTAGTGCCGTAGAAGATCATGTGGTAGCACTAGAAGTGGCACCCTTGATACAGGGTGGCAACCTGGATATAGCCATACAAGAAACCCCTTTTCCGGTTCAAGCCCCATAGAATGATGCCAGGTCGCCCGACAGGATCACAGAGATAGTTGAGGCAGTGTAGCTCTCTTGCGTTTGCAACACTAGGCAAGCCTCAATGCAAACACAAGGTAAGGCATGAAGTTGAGAAGATCAGAAGCATACCTCATGCTAGAATATGAAATGGTGAACAATCACAAGGTGTGATCGATCATAGAAGTGATCATGGCAGAGATCCATCTAGGATCTTGCAAGGTCATGAAGTGATCATACCGATCGGGTGGTAAGGTGGTAATGAAGAAGGCAAGAATGCCTGTAGATGATGATCGAGGGTTAGGGGTGATCGGTGTGATGTTGTGACAATGTGAAGGGAGAGAGTGTGATGATGTGAAGATGTGACAGGGTGAAGGCATGAAAGTGTGAAGGGTCGGAGAGGTCACGTGATCAGGGAAAGGAAAGTCATAGAGAAAGCTAAGTGCAATCTCTGTTCCATAACACTATCCCCTCTCCAGGATTAGATTCCAGATGATCCTGAATTAAGGACAATGCTTGAGTCGTAAGACAATCACAATGGCTAGTGATCATCTGATTCGTAAAGGGTGGTGGGAGGGCAGAGGTCAAAGGCAAAGAACGACAGAAGACAGTGCTTGAGGGTCAACTTGAAGTTCAATATCCAAATCACTCTTGACTCTTGAACACCCATTTTCCATACTGTGGTGGAAAGACTGAGAATGCAGTGTATGGCCCACAGGAGGATTTGATAAAACCAATCAATAAAGATTGAAGTACTTGATAAGAGAGTGAAGGTTTGAGGGAATCTTGCCAAACCTGTAAACCAAGCAGGAAGGAAGAAAGAAACAGTTTAGAGTTATATTGAGGACAAAAGAACATTTATAGTCATTCTTAAGACTTTGAATAGGATATCAGATGGCTGTGGTATTTCCGGACAGCACCATTATCAGTTCCCTAAACAATTCCATAGTTTAATGTCTTTGGCTAGACAGGGGATTGCTCAGTTTACAGTCTCCAGCTAGACCAAAAGAGAGAGAGCACTATCTTGATCATTGAATCT
>JBBPKD010001370.1:0-10136 GCA_038089075.1 Singerocomus inundabilis
CACGTCCGGACCTACAAAACTTGACCATGCAACCATAGTCCATGTCCCCAAGATGTCCCCTATCTAGTAAATCTTTTGGTGAGTGACCCCTTTTGTTTCCCCTGACTTATAACTATGCTACATACGTCCGGACCACCATCGGACATGTCCAGACCACTGGTATGTACATCCGTACCTACTACATTTAGCTTACCAGTTATTTTATACACTTTTTATACATCCTTTTCACTCATTTTCACCCCAGTTGCGTCCAGACATCTTTTATTACTCATACATCGCTCATTACATTGCTTACATAAGTCCTGGGTATGCCCAGACTATAAATGGGTGTATGTACACTCGATATACAAGTTCCCTTTCAACCAAGAAACTACAAATCTGTCAGATCTGTGCCTGATATCATTATTTTCAAGTACTACTCATTGAAACATATGTCCAGACACTCCATTCACATCATTCTACCCTCCGGACACTTCGCACTCGGACCTACTGCCTATAGAGCTTAGGAGTAGACGTTCAGTACCATCAAAAGGAAGGTAGTAAGTCTGGAGTTTTGACCTTTCTTTTCTTTCTCTTCTTGAATCCCTTTGGGACAAGCCTATCATTCCTTCACCCTACTACTGACTCTCCTTGTACACACCAAGGAGGTTATTCATTTTACAACTGGAGCCCACTATTGTTATGGAACAGAGATCACACTTAGCTTTCTCTACAACTTTACTTTCCCTGATCACATGACCTCTCCGACCCTTCACACCTTCACACCTTCACCCTGTCACGTCTTCACATCATCACATCCTCACCCTTTCACCCCTTCACGATCTCACCGATCTCTTATCTCCGATCACCTCAAGGCCTACATGCCTTTCTCATTACCGCCATCCCTGATCGATCGGTTATGTCCCTGCAGGATCGTTGATTGATCTCTGCCACAATCACATTCCTTGATCATCACATCTTGCTGATGATCTTCCATTCCCTTGCTTCTACCATGAGGTATGCTTCTGACCTTTTTAACCTCATGGCTTACCTTGTGCTTTTCTTATGGACTATTATGATACACCCTTTACCCATTAATTACTGTATACCCTAGACAACGTCACAGCTTGGTCTGTGCACTCTCCTGTAACATATATAAGGAGTTGTGAGTTGGCTGGTATCCCCCCAGCCTAATCCACTTGTTAACCTCCTACCCTGCCTAGCAATAGGTGGCCTAGCAAGTGCTCTGTCAAGTAGCTGGTTGACTATTTGCCTACCTGCCAGCAATGGTGCCTAGGAGTGAGGTCCCTGGAGATAAAGCCACCCCCACTCCTCTACTTCAGCCAGCCAGAAGAACCAGCTCATAATCCAGGAAGACTAGAACCCAAGATCTACCAGTACGTTGCACATTCGTTTATATATTTAACCAGATATTCCAGAGGAGGCACTGCGCCTTACTGGGTGGTTCCTGCCAGATAACCATGCAATTACCCAAGGGCTCCGCTAGCCCGACTACGATTATGCTTGCAGATAGCTGCATGTATTAGAATGGAGCCAGGACCTTGTTGCAAGAGTACAAAGGTCATCATAGCATTGCAATAGTATGCTAGGAGTTCTTAGGTGGAAGCCAGTCATGCCATTAGCCCTCTCTTATACCACGACACCCCCATTCCCTGCTGTCCAGCACTCCTTAACTCGACATTATGGTTATGCCCCGTAGAGAAGATACTAGGTCGCCTGACAGGACCACGGAAGATGGTTAGAGGCAGTGTAGCTCCCTTGCATCTACAACAACTATGAGGAATTCAGCTGAGTTGAAGAGAAGGTCACTCAGGCAAAAAACCCCAACCACCAGAAGTGCCAGTTTACTTGACCAGCATCCAGCAATGAAGGGTCCAAGCTCAGATCACATAGCCTAAATGTCCGGATAACTATCTGAAGCATGCCACTAACGTTATCCAGGTACCCAAACCTTTTCTAAAGTGCCTCAGGGTCACTTAGATAGCATCTGATGACTACCAACTCTTTATTTCCAACCTGGTTATCCCCTGTACATAACCCTTATGACACTAACATTATCCAATGGCCAGCTATGTCTGGATGCCACTTCGAGGAACACCAAATGCCCCTAGATTTGATGGAAGGACCCCCTCACTCCTTCCATGCTATTTAGAAGATATTAACCACTTGAGCACTGCTGCCAGAATCAACTCAGCTGAGAAGATCAAAGCAGCCATTTGATATGCAGATCTAGATGAAGCAGAACTATGGGAAACACTTTCTAAAGCCTCAGACAATGTCACAGCAGATTGGAACACATTCGTTACTGCAGTCAAGGAACTATATCCCAGATGCAAGGATACAAAGCAAGTAGATTCCTCAGATATCCCTGCTGACCCCAAGTTTCAGGAATACTTAGCATATACCTGGGCCACCTATCAAGCTGAAAGAGAGGTCAGTGACAAAGGTAAAAAGGTCCAAAGCAATGCTGCAGCAATAGCATCAGAATTCAGTCCGGACCTCAGAGCAGCACCTGCTACTAAGAAGTATGTATCAGCTATAGTGCAAACTAACACATCTGGACAGCCCAGCTCTACCAGTGCCATACCTTTGGACATCTGGTCCAATTTACTAGGATCTGAACCATGGGCATCCACCCCATTATCACCCGGCATAAGTACAGCTCCTACACCATTTCATGCTAATGTTTTTCAGTCCAGTTCAATAATACAGTGGTCCAGCAGCTTAGAGACCAGCAAGAATATTATAGCAGATCAGTACACTGGTCTGAATGAAGGATATCAACACCCACCACCCGATAAAGACCTGCTGGATCAAGAAGACCCAAATATCTGGCCTAACAATGCCTACTCCCTCTCTTTTGCACCATCCCCCATCCAATATTTGTAACAGATGCAAGGGAGTGACACTAGCAACAAAAGAAACTGGAACAATAATGTGTACTATTGTCTTGATATTCTGGGCAGGGGAGTTCTTGATCTAACCACTGCAGGGCACTGAACATCTGGCTGGCTGGTAGGATGATAGAGGGAGGGTAATTCTCAGTGTGGACTCACTCCTTTGCAGGTGAATATCCAAGTGGATTAGGCTGAGGGACGACAGTGTTGCAACTGCAAAGGAGCTACACTGCCTCAACTATCTCCGTGGTCCTGTCGGGTGACCTGGCATCGTACTATGGGGCTTGACCTAAAGGGAAGGCTTTCTCATATGGCTATATCCAGGTTGCCACCCTTGTAAGCTGTTCTGGGTGCCACCCATATCAAGGGTGTGCTTGTGCTACCACATGATCTTCTACGGCACTATGGCTTGTAGGGTATTCTGGAATATGATAAGGCACAACAGTAGTGAGAACTTAACTATGCCACAGGTATAACATCATCTTGATCTGTGTCTTGATCTTGAGTCACGTGGTTATCTATTATGGGATCTGGATGACTAGGCTATATATGAAGGCATAGTCCTGGAACTGGTTAAATAAGAGATAAACGAATGTAGTGTGTACTGCAAGTCTTGAAGGTTTGACTTGACATGGGATATGAGCTTGCTGGCTGGACTGGAGGATGGGATGAAGGTTGGCTTTATCTCTGGACAACCTCACTCCTAGGCACCATTGCTGGTGGGTAGGTGAATAGTTGTCTTCTACTTGAAGGATACTTCACTAGGCCACCTTGGTAGACAGGGTAGGAGAGGTAACAAGTGGATTAGGCTGGGAGGACTCCAGCCAACTCATAACCCCTTATATATGGTATAAAGGATGGGTCTAGGGTATACGGTAATTAATGTATGCTATGCTAAGGTAAAGGGTTATGTCCATGAGGTTGCAGCTAGGCAAGCCTCGAGTAAAAGGTAAGGCTAGCCCTGAGAAGATCAGAATGGAAGGGCATAGCAATAAGATAGAATGGAAGATCAATCACAAAGTGTGAAAGATCTGGGAGGGAGATCGTGGCAGAGATCCATCTAGGATCTTGCAGGGTCATGACTGATCAGATTAGGGAAGAGCGGTGAGGAGAAGGCACAGAAGCCTGTAGGTATGATCAAGGGTTAGGGGTGATCGGTGATATCGTGAAGGTGTGAAGAGGGTGAAGATGTAAAGACATGACAGGGGATGGCATGATGATGTGAAGGGTCGAAAGGGTCATGTGATCAGGGAAAGAAAGGGGTCATAATATTCGTAGATTCACAACAGACAGCCAATACACTGTCCCTTATATACTACTGATACATGTGCACAGACCAAGCTGTGCATGAGTAAGGAAGTAAATGGTAATTAAAAGGGTGCTTTCATGAAATGGAAAAGAAGTTAAGAAGCACATAGAGATTAAAAGGAAGCATGCCATGCCTGATGTGCATGGTAAGAAGTACAACACATGCTAGACGCATAGTGTGGTAGAATGGAAGTAGAAGCATATTGTTGTGACTGCAAAGGAGCTACACTGCCACAACTATCTTTGTGGTCCTGAGCGGCACCCTTGATATGGGTGGCACCCATGAATAGCTTACAAAGGTGGCAACCTGGATATAGCCATACAAGAAAGCCCCTTTCCTAGGTTAAGCCCCATAGTATGATGCCAGGTCACCCAACAGGACCACGGAGATAGTTGTGGCAGTGTAGCTCCTTTGCAGTCGCAACACTTGGATTAGGCTAATTACTATCCCGCGACCTGAAGAGGCCACACGATCATCCCCAGCTCCTATCTTAGCTGAAAAGCCCTTGTCTCCAGGAACACCAATGCAATCGTACAATATACCCACAACTGTGTGGATTGTGCATTAATGAAAAAGGAAAACTTGATCGTCTTTGAGTTCTCAGAATGTTCTTTTGATTGACTTATACCTTCTAGCATTGATTTTGCTTGGCGTTGCTTCATCCTCTCTCTTTTCGGAGCTATGGCTCACAATTCCACCTGCATACTCTTTCAACCAGGCTTTCTATAGGCATTATCTGAGAGTCAGCTAAGCTTTGCTAGATCTACTTGGGGCAAAGGTCTTCATCATTCTTGATTCTGAAAATAAAACTCTAAGACTTTCTTGTATGTCTTCTTCATCCTTTATTTGTGAAGCTTTTAACGTCTTCTCTGGATGGAGACTAAGGATAGAGGTAGATGTCAGATGGATGATGTCATTGCTGGGATATGGCAACGAGGGAATGCAAATGAGGGAGTCAGAAAAGAAAAATGTCATTGAATAAATCTTATGAGGCTTTAAAATTTCTTGTTCTTATTACCAGGAGTTTTTAAGTGTAAGTAACTTCGTATAAAGACTTGACTGGACCAGAGAATTAAGCACTCTATATTTTAGATCTGGAGCCGCGCTATATTTGCAGATGCTCTGGCAGATTGTTTGATGGACTAAGTCTTGTCTGCATTGTAAGTGTTGCACTTGATATCCTTCTGAAGTTAATGCGAGCAATGTTGTAGACAAACCGATTAAAGTGTCAGCTGGTTCTGTGACTTGATAACCACCATCTCAAAAGATGTGTACTGAGACCTTTAGCTGGTTCATCATTTGGGCACAGAAAACCTCTAGCAGATTAATTCTTCATCATCTTGTTGTTTATATAAAGGGTTTCGTTCTTCTTGTATGACTGAGTATAGTCTTAGAACAGTTCTTCTTTCGGAGCTGGTCTTCTTGATTCCACTGGCGGCAGAGGGTCCAACCATACTGGTATATCCAGCTTCGATCAGGCGTTTCTGAACTGAACTTCAACTAGGGTCTTTGAAGAATTATTAACCTTCATATCTTGGCGTGGGAGATCAATGACGTAGGATTGTCATTTCATGAGGATTGTCAAGGGGTGTGTTGGGATAGACAAGGAATAGTAGAAGCTGAGTGACTTCTAAAACAAGGACAGGATCTTCTTCCTTGATTCGTGGATGACTAGAGCTAGGGCTCAACAGTCTAAATATCTATAAAGATCTTCGTATTATGATGCCTCAGCAGGCATGCTATCGAATGATGTCATGAGCATCAATGTAAGTTGGGTTTTGGTGCGGGGCGGTATGCGGGTATATTGTACGATTGCATTGGTGTTCCTGGGGACAAGGGCTTTTCAGCTAAGATAGGAGCTGGGGATGATCATGTGGCCTCTTTAGGTCATAGGACAGTAATTAGCCTAATCCAAGTGTTGCGACTGCAAAGGAGCTACACTGCCACAACTATCTCCGTGGTCCTGTTGGGTGACCTGGCATCATACTACGGGGCTTGACCTAGGAAAGGGGCTTTCTTGTATGGCTATATCCAGGTTGCCACCCTTGTAAGCTATTCATGGGTGCCACCCATATCAAGGGTGCTGCTTCTAGTGCTACCACAAAATCTTCTATGGCACTATGGCTCATAGGGTAATCTGGAATAAGATAAGACACAACAGTAGTGAGAACCTAACTGTGTCGCAGGTATAACATTGTCTTGACTAGTGTGTCAGTCTTAAGTCACGTGGTTATCTTGATATAGATCTGGATGACTAGGCCGTTTATGAGGCATAGTCCTGGTACTGGTTAAATAATGGATAAACGAATGTAATGTGTACTGCAAGTCTTGAGGGTTTGACTTGACACGAGATACGAGCTTGCTGGCTGGACTGGGGAAGAGGGAGGGGTTGGCTTTATCTCCAAGCAGCCTCACTTCTGGGCATCATTGCTGGCAGGCAGGCGAATAACCACTGACTACTTGCTATTGCTTAACTTCACTAGGCCACCAGTTAAGGCAGGGTAGAAGAGGTAACAAGTGGATTAGGCTGGGGGGACATCAGCCAACTCATAACCCCTTATATACGGTACATGAGAGTGTCCAGACCAAGCTGTGTGTTGTCTAGGGTATACAGTAATTAATGTATGCTATGCTAAGGTAAAGAGTTATGTCCATGAGGTAGTGGTAAGGCTGACCTCGATGTAAAGATAAGGCTACACCCTAAAAAGATCAGAATGGAAGGGTGGAGCTAGAATATGAAATGGGAGATTGATCACAAGATGTGAAAGATCTGGGAAGGGGATCGTGGCAGAGATCCATCTAGGATCTTGCAGGGTCATGACTGATCAGATCAGGGATGGGAGGTGAGGAGAAGGCATGGTAGCCTGCAGGTATAATCAAGGGTTAGGGGTGATCGGTGTGATGTCATAAAAGAGTGAAGAGAGTGAAGATGTAAAGACGTGACAGGGGGTGGCATGATGATTGTGAAGGGTCAAAAAGGTCATGTGATCAGGGAAAAGAATGGTCGTAATATTTGTAGATTCACAACACATATCCCTGAACATGCAGGTGACATGTGAAATTGTAAAGTAGTAAAGAGGTGAAAGTATCATGTGACCTTGTGAATATGTGAAGACATGAAATGGTCACGTGATCTGAAAGATAAGATAAGATAACTGAAAGAAAGAGAAATCATACAAGTGTTCTTGTGAATTCATAACAATATTCATGTGACTCACCAAATCACCTTACACCACTTTCGAGCTCCACCTTTGCATCCAAACCACCATATCCAGCTCCCCCTATATACTCCTTGGACATAGAAAACCCAGACAACCGGCCTAATGACACCTATTCCCTTTCTTTCACACCAGCTCTGATCTGACACTCTTTTGACTGTTCAAACCACCTGAACCACACTACCTCACCCCCCATTCTTGCCCTTGCATCTGAACTCACCCCATCTACTCCCCTATTATCATACACTGGTCCAGATGAATTGTATCAACATCCACCACCTGATAAGGATCATCCAGACATAAAAAAGCCAAATAACCATCTAAATGACCCTATACCACCTCACAACCTTGCCCTCACATCTGACCTCACCCCACCTACCCCTCTATCATTGTACACTGGTCTGGATGAATTGTCTTGACATCCACCACCCGATAAGAACCCTCCGGATATAGAACAACCAGACAACCACCCACTCCTTCCACCAATATCCCACCAACAGTCACCAGTCATAGTCCAACATCCCCTTGACTTTCTAGCCTACCCCATATCATCCTTCATCCAGACCCTTGCATCCAGACCCTTCCCACCCATTCCCCCGATGTCCGACATGTTTGTAGCAGAGCTGGAATGCCATGACCTCAATGTCCAGAAGGACATCATGCAAAGTACCCAGGAAGAGGCACACTGGCACCACATAGCACACTTCATGTCCAGTGCTAAACCGGTTACCCATCTCACTTTACACTCTGATACTGACACATCATCTGCATCTGGACTTACAGGCTGGCATCCAAAAGTGATAGAATGCAATGACAAAGACTCAAACAAGATGGTAGGTAAAGAGGTAAAAGATCCAGACAATGAAGACTTGTACTCAGGCAACTATGGCTGAACCATTCCATCCTACCACCATATGATATCCATTTTACCCTGGTATTTGACCAGAGACCTCCATTTCACCCTGGGATTAGTCCAGCAATATCATTCTCACCCATTTTCATCCCAGTATTCATTTGGAGTTTCATCTTTATTATATTCAGGACTAATAAGACAAAGAAACTGTCACTATAGTATCATTAGAGACATGTGATGCCATCTGGTTACTCCAAGTCAGTACCACCTTCCTTTTCACATCAAATAAAGCCCTTTTACATCCTAAACATATGATACATGCTTCAGACTTCATCCATGCATAAGGATGTTGCACCCATTGTTTCATTGGACAAAAAATACAGCCAAGGAAAGAAAAGAACATATAGATATGAGCCTCACTCATTTTATTCAAACTACACTTCACTCACATTCATTTTTCCTACCATAGCACAGATCTGAAAGATTTCTAGACAAGGACAGGAACTATAACAAGTGGACATGGACAACATATAAGGGACTAGGAACCGAGCTGGCCCTGCAAGTTAGCAAGCATCCAGATGACTGTCCCCACCTCTATCTCAGTAGCCATAAGTGTGGCATGTGCAAACCACTCAGTAGGCTTGATCTGGAGCACCTAATCAGCCAGCAGAGAGCTCATAGACAGTCTGGACCACCAGGTCATGGATGAATCAGTGTGGCATCTACCCAGGACCTTAGGGACATCATTGCAATGTCCGGACTATCAGCAATATCATTCCCAGCCATGTCCACCAGTCACTCATTATACTCAGCCCCTTATCAATGTCCCCTTGGTCCACATCTGGGAAAGACACATCCTATCCATTATTCTGACCATCCACATCATCCACACTCCTGGCAACTCCTTCTATATGTCTGAAACCATTTCCACCTATAGCAAAGCATTTGCAAGTTTCTAGCCAGACTCCCTATACCCGGACATTGTTGGATCAGACCCATGTTGGAAATGGCAAGCAGATCACTGTTGTGAATCTACGAAATATTATGACCATTCTTTTCCCTGATCACGTGACCCTTTCGACCCTTCACATCATCACGCCATTCCCTGTCACATCTTCACACCTTCACTCTCTTCACACCTTCATGATATCACCGATCACCCTTAACCCTCGATCTTATCTGTAGGCTACCATGCCTTCTCCTCACCTCTCTTCCCTGATCTGATCAGTCATGACCCTGCAAGATCCTAGATGGATCTCTGCCACGATCCTCCTTTTAGATCTTTCACATCTTGTGATCGACCTCCCATTTCATATTCTAGCTATGCCCTTCCATTCTGATCTTCTCAGGGCTAGCCTTACCTTTACATCGAGGTTAGCCTTACCGCTACCTCATGGACTTAACCCTCTACCTTAGCATAGCATACATTAATTACCGTATACCCTAGACAATGCACAGCTTGGTCTGTGCACTCTCATGTACCGTATATAAGGGGTTATGAGTTGGCTGGTGTCCCCCCAGCCTAATTCACTTGTTACCTCTCCTACCCTGCCTACCAAGGTGGCCTAGTGAAGTACCCTTCAAGTAGACGATGACTATTTGCCCGCCTGCCAGCAATGGTGCCTGGGAGTGAGGTTGTCTGGAGATAAAGCCAACCTCCATCCCATCCCCAGTCCAGCCAGCAAGCTTGTATACCATGACAAGTCAAACCCTCAAGACTTGCAGTACGTTCCACATTTGCTTAACCATTATTTAACCAGTACCAGGACTATGCCTTCGTTATGGCCTAGTCATCCAGTTCACAGATAACAGATAACCACATGACTCAAGATCAAGACAACGATCAAGATGATGTTATA
>JBBPKD010001371.1:0-10132 GCA_038089075.1 Singerocomus inundabilis
CTTTTCCATGCCTCAAGCCGGGCTCTAAGCCTGGGAAAGCCCTTCTAATGGCTCGGCCTGGCTCAGGGCCTCTAGGGCCTGGCTCGGGGCTGGCCCGGGGCCTGAGCCTGGGCCATGCCAATCACTATAAGTGATCGAGGTGGAGAAAAGTTGCACGTTATCTCAGTATCGCGACTTCTAACCTAGCGCGATAAGTGCCTACTACATGTCTGGTAAGATCTTATCAGCTGAAGACTGAATATGGTAAGGTCTTACTAGACATGTGAGCATATACATGACAAAGTCGTTTGCGCCATATGCGGAACTTTGACACCGTTACCGCTACCAGGCTAGCGCTGTAATCAAGTGCTGACTGCTGTCCATGTTTAAAGTTTCTACCATGGTCACAATCCTCAACTGATAAGATCTTACCACACGCACAATCCAGTGATAAGTACTTACCGCGCTAGGAAGTAGTAGCCGTGATGCATGGGTAATCCTAGTAACGAAAAGCAATGAATATCTTTGCCTGGCTACTTGAAGCCGCGTGCCAGGAGCGCTCCCGAATCATGGGTCATAAAATGTGACTGTGTCGTCGGTACCAGGCAGGGGTCGGGCGTTCACTACAATTGAGAAATCTTGCGACCGCTGGACGAGACATTTGAAGCCGTCGATTTGGTCGTCGCACATACACTGGTACTTGGTGCCGTAGGCGGGTTCTCGTCCGAGTTTTCACCCAAGTTGCTTGATTGTCATGTGACATATTGCCGTCGCCCACGATTTTAATGACGCGTGCCAGCGACAACGTTTGTGTGTAAATGAGCACAAGCACAATTAATCCAGCCATGCTCGCTGCTCTGGCTTGTGTTGCAAACATGGATTCGGGCGGACTAGGGCAGTACTTTAGGTCATTTACCAACTCCTTCGACCGACAAGATGAACATCAGATGCTTACAGTAAATAACGTTAGCTAGGACTAGTTTAGACGGCCGCTATACGATAGCATCACTTGTCCAAAAAAGAAAATTAACATTAGTGTTGCATAACAGCACTGCACGAGAACGAAGAAGCGCAGGCAGGCACTCAAAAGGAACCCAACTGCTTGATTAGCTCTGCGTGTGACTAGGCTGGTATCACATTGATAGAAAACCCTCACACAATTGGACTGATGACATTCATCATACCCCTCATGGTCAAGTACTGTTCTGGCAGTCAACTCCGTTTGTCTGTTACAGCCGGTGGTTCCCTAACTGGCCTTGGATAGCGGAAACCTCTACAGGACCCTCCCAATTACGTAGTGTGAAGGGGTCGTGCATACTAGACATATGGAGCCCAAGTTGAACTAAAAAATCTGTGTATACACAAGAGGGAATAACGCCCCGTCGACCATCACCGCGTACAGGGACAATAAATACGACAATAGTTCGAGACTCTGAAAGTAGCATAGACAAGAAAGACGAGAAAAGAGTCTTGTCAAAAGAGGAAAAAAGAAAAAAAAAAAGGACAAGCGCATCTCATATCCCGCCCCTTGTCATTCCAAGGTGTCATACCCCCGGATCCCGGTCCTCCACCCAATGCGTCGGCATCGGTGCACTCGGACCATCGTAATCCGAAAATAGATCGTCCCCCTTGGCGTCCTTGTCTCCCCCATACGAGGCATACGGCGAAGGCTTGTAGTCGGGTGGCTTGCTGTCCATAGGGGGAGGACCCGGTGGAGGTAGGTATACCGGCGCGTAGGCACCCTCGTCGTACGGTGGATTATAGCTCGCGGGATACCCGTCCCTGCGTGCTTGGTTGGACGGTAAACGAGACGAGTTGGCGAGGCTGGCAGGATCGAGCGACTGTCGGTAGTACGCGAATGCGATGGACGTGAACAGCAACCCAAGGACTAGGTTCAAAGCATAATTGACTGTAAACCCTGGTGCACGTGCATCTCGGAATGGAACGGTTGCTTACCGGTCTCCAGAATCAGCATGACGATCTCCGCCCATGAATCATGGTTCCACTCAGAGTTGCAGTCTGGCGTGTGTCACATCTTTGACAGGGAAGGATCATGAATATCGCAAACTTACACGACACAGCATCGTTGTAGCTCAAATTAGTTTCTGGATCCGACCCCCATATCCCAAAGACCTAAAGGAGGAAAAACCTATCAGCAACGGCAGAATATTGTGGGCAGTCTCCACAACAAACCGAATCAGTAGAGCCACTCTGTGCAACGTCTATGCACTCCGAGATCAGATCAGACTAGGGTGAAGGTGAGCAACAACAAATATCAATGTGGGTATACATGCCTTGAACGCAAAATGAACGACGACCCTCATGATGCCCACGCCAATCACAAGCAGCGTGCTCAGCGCACACAGGAACGCATATGTTCGAATCAACACAGGTCGTTGCTAGAATCCGCCACGATGAACCGTGATATCCGCGACGAAGCAAGCCCATGACCTACCGTTCCTGCAGCCACAAGGCCCACCACTTGGAATGCGCATCCGACCGCAAACATCACACCTTGTGCAATCGCCAGCGGAGCAAGCTTGGGAAAGTGATCTGAATAGGGGAGAGGAACACGTCACCGTTCGCAGGCAGGGTCGTCATGACGAACAAACTTACTACTCTGGTCGACGTGGAGCGCCTTGAAAGACAACACCTAACAAATTGTGGTCAAGAGACCAGGATACAACGGGCGTACTCAAAGAACAAAAGCGCCGTGACGTACCGTCCTAGAACAAAAATGAGCATGCCGTTCCGCTCAGGGATATCAGATCACAAAATAGACGCATACCATGCAAGAGCCCAGATGGCAGTGACCAGTGACACTATAAAGTATGATAAGAATGATGAGCACACTTCTTCATGGGTGCAGACGGATCTGCGACGAACTTGCAGCGACAATGGGCCTCAGACTTCGTCCATAGACCCTCGTAACATAACGGTAGGCAGGGGGCGCCTCTGCAGGTGGCACGAGGCATATGAGCCGTCAGAAGAACAAGCGCACTAACAACCACAACGACTCACCAGTCGGCAGAGCTCGTAATCCGCTCATCGTTCAACCAAGAACAGAAAAGAAATCGTAACAGGTTGAGAGAGGTCCGTGAAAGCACGAAGCCCTTGTCAGCTGCGGAGCGCACTGCAACGCACAGGACGTCATTATCGTTCCCACGCCATCAACCCTAACCACAGCAATATTTGGCATACATTACTAATTTCAAGCATAATTGAATAAGTACTTATGTAGCAGACAGCAAAACAAAAGAAAAAAAAGTCTATGTCAGTTCCTAGATAGTCTTGTCCTGAGCTTTCCAAAGCATATCAAACATTGCAAGGGGAGAGACCTGAATCAGCACCGTCACTGTTCACGTCGCAAAGATCCCAATTATTTTGAACGAAGGAACCGCCTGTCCTTCCTCACCCAGCAGCACACACTCCACGTAGTGATTTCCCCGCGTCACAAAGTGGTCGATCAACTCAAGTCTGCAAGCGTCGTGAACGTGAGCACACGATACACACGAAAAAAAAAGAGGAATACACACGTTGGAACCGCGCTATTGACATCCCCCGCATTCTCAATGATCACAGCCCCTCTAAAGTTATCGTCGACCCAACACTCGATCTGGCTGCCTTGCTCCACGTCTCGAATCGGTTCCTTGATATAATATATCCCGATGTCGCCCGCGCCGACCTTGACTGGCACACGTAGCCTGCTAAGAGGCATCCAGCTATGCCAGTAATACCCTGCAGTCAGCAAGGGCGAGGTACCCTGCTCAGGATGTGCCGCGTGCCACCCAGAGCCATAGAACAACGATGGCGGTAAGGGGTTCACCAGATCGTTGGCAGAGGCACAGAATGGCGCAGGCTCCTCAAACGGCCGCGATGCCCGCGGTCGTGTATTAATCCGGACAGGCGGGATCCGTAGTTCGGGATAGAACGGAAGGTGGTGTGAGTCGGGAACAGGGACCACTGGAGGTTTCTTCTCTTGTACAGCGTTTTCGTCAGCAGCTCTAGGCTGCTCGGGAGGTGCCCCGCCTTTCCGGGCACCCACACCACCGAAAAGGTGAGTATCCTCGCTATATCCCGGGGGAAGCAAGATAGGAATCGTCTCGTAGGAGCGCCCTCCCACCGTTGCCCATGCCGCACAAACTTGAGATTGGAAGTAGGAGGTCAACACGTCCGCGAGAAGGACGTGGCCGGCGGTATTGGCGAGGATCGGGTCAGCATAGTAGGGTTTGATGAGGTCAGGATCGGTGATGTACGTAGGGTACAGGATCGGTTTCGCGCTATGACAACGTGAACGATGGTCTCCGAAACCTGAGACATGGAAACATACCTGACGTGTGGAACGTCGTAGAACTGCGCAACAACGCTATGCCAATGGTCCGGTCCAGCGAAGCCATGCATAGTGTGAATTTGAGGGCTGAAGTGCCCCAAGATGATGACGGCGGGTTGGTCGGGTCTGTTGAGCAGAGAACGAACAAGCAGTTCAAAGTCCTCCATGCCCTTCTGGTCGCTAAAGAAAAGGAAAAAAAAAAAAAGGGCAGATAAGAAAAAAGAAGAGGAAAAAAGAATGTAAAATGCCAGACGGACGGCACCTAGAACTCACGCGGGATCATCGATGTCGAACTCGAGTATGACGAGGTCGGTATTGTCGGGGACGTGATGGGCACTACAGAAACCAAAGTACCCAGAGTTCGTTCGACGCATGGCGCCATTGGTGAGCTCGGACGCGGGATGTGGAAACACGCTCAGCCACCACTGGAAGAAAAGCGAGGGGTAACACAGAGGAGAGAGCGGGTCGTCGCCTGCCCCATGACAAGCGGACACTAGTCACAGAGAAGCACATGAGTTAACGCCCGAGGTGCCATCGCACATATGCTCACCTGAACCTCCCAATACGCTCATTGTAATTGGCTGGCCCAACAACGCCTTGTGAATCACCCGGTGTATCCGCCCTCCACTCCCGAGATGCAGCCGACTCTGTGCAAGCGCCAGCACGCCGTACTTTTCTGCAATGGCATCTCCTGGTCCAAACACAGGACAAAAAGCGAACGGATTCCGCAACGTATCTGCTTCTGAGCTGTTGAACGCGGAATAGTCCGCCGAGTGGAGGTAATTGATAGGCACCAGGCCTGCAGTGCTAACAGGCACTGGCGCTCGACGATACGTGTAAAGAATCTGGCGGGATAGCACTACGAGGGACACGAAGGCGAAGACGAGGGCCCATATTCGATTAGGTACACCAAACGAACGTCGATGCCACCGAGAGCGTGTAGGGTCGAGGCCCATACCAGCGAGACGATGTTGAGACGGAATGGAGATGCGTGCGAGTCCCTTGGCCAGGCCTGAACGTCGTTGCATGTACCACCCGGTGTCCGAAGACGAAACGCCTCGCGCTCTGTAAAGACAAAACTGTCGCTGAATCGGCTCAAATGCGGGCCACTAGCCAGATACGTGTGGGAGCTCGCTTAAGTGCCCGAGAACCGACTTCCGCACTTTTTACAAGGTCAAATGGCTCGCCACCAGACTGCTTATCAGTAGCTCCATTAATTTACACGACGCACGAGATGGTAATCAAGGCAACAAATTCCACCTAGTGAGTCGATAGAAGCCCGTCTGGATAAGCAAAAGAAGGCAGTGCATTATCAGAACTTGTCGAAGCATGCCCCTGCCCAAGAACTGGGAGGCCATTCGGAGCCAAAAAATCAACACTGGACTCTGTGGGAGTTGAACCCACGACCTCATGCAATCACCATTGCGAAGCATGCGCGCTACCAACTGTGCCAAAAGCCCCTTTCCGGGACTCTCCAAGGAATCTGTGCTTGAAATATGGAGCACACCTTTATAACAACACACAAGAGATCAATAGCAGATGTCCTCCATATCACACACACTCATAGCCCATCCATCGTCCTCTCGTGCTTCACCGTTACTGCCCCGAGATTTTGCGATCGCTGCGGCGTCTCTTCCCATACAGGGTCCACGTCGGGACCATCGATATCACCCGCACCATCCCAACCCCAACACCACACTGCACAGCCAGTCAGTCTCGGCCAACACATCAGCATGACTCGGTGCACTCACCATGCGAGGGCCCAGGCACAAACTCTATGTCTTCGCTTTCCTCTGACGTAAACAGTCTGTCATGGGGACCAAACCACGACCGATCTTGAGGATCTGTACGCGGGTTATCAGGAAGACCCCCTAGACGGACGTATCCCCGTATAGCACTCAGATTCCGCCTCTGGGGGTGTATGATGTCAAAGACTTTCTGCATGTGATCAGAATTCTGTGAGCCATTCCTCTACCACGTCTAACGTCGAGTCCGCACCTTGTCGTAAGCCAATTTCACTCTAGGCACCATAAGTATTCGGCCGTAACCGGCCTGCCAGTAGTCATTACAGATGAGACTACACTCTGACGCCGAGCATTCGTCTTCAGCCAGTTTTGCCATACGGAAGCGGACATAAGGTGGCTTATAGAATGGCGCAGGATCCAGCACAGCGACACCATTCCAACACGCTTGCATCTGTAACGGAAGATGCATTTGGAAACGTTCAGAGGACTGGGGGTCGTGGAAGATCGTGTCGAACGGCGCATTCTCCAGTGCTGTACCGTTGATATCGCGGGACACCCAATTGTCATAAAAGACCGGGGAACCCTAGATGATCACTTTAATGAGACGACATCCATCGCAGTGGAGAAACGCACGAGGTCGTCATGGTACATATAATCCGCCGCACAAGTAATACCCGCATTGTGCCTCCTGCTTTGCCAGATAAGTTCGAGGATGTCATCCACACAAGGCAGGATGTCGTTCATGAAGATGACGGTATCAAAGTATTCGTTGTGCGAGTCTCTGAGCTCGTACAGGGGGTTGAACGCTTGGTTGCGAACCTCGGCGAGGTATTCAATGCGGTGGTTGAACGCTCCCCTCGTCCTCGTGGACGTCCGAATGGTGACTCTGAGCCCAACGCTCCTCGTCAGTGCGTCGAATATGCGAAGGAGCGCCTTGGTCTGGTCGGTCGATCCATTCTCGTATATCGACACATACACATTATGGTATCCGAGTATCGCCGAAATTCGAAAGAGCGTCGCAAACATGTCCGGGATGATATCGAATGAGTTGTACAAGTTGATGGCGAAAAAATACTTGTGTTCGTTTGTCGGCGTGAGAGGGATGTGTTGAGGATCGCCCAAGCCCCCAAAGTCGAACGAGGACAGCCAGGAGGTTTGCGACGCAGGGCTGAACCCTATCAGAGACTTGTAGCGCTCTCGAACCTGTTGCACGTAGAGAGGCTGGGAGTTGCGGGTACATTCTGCCGTGTGGTGGGGCGAAAGCGTGGAGAGGAGTTCGAGTACCCGACGACGCTGCTCGATGGTCGGCAGCGTGAGTTGCTTTCGTGCGGACAAGCGCGAAACATATATGGGCCTTTGTGACGGCGCAAGAAGCTAGTCCTCAAATGTTGGCAGCTGAATAGACATGACGCCAAACAAGAAAAACGCACGGTAGAAGGCAATGAACGGCCGATGAGCAGACCGAGAAATAGACCGAGGAGCAGCGTCAAGGCTGTCGGGGCGCGTTTTAGTTGCATCCACAAAGCCTTGCCACTCATCAAAGTCACCAGTGGGAGGACGAGAAATTTCGGATTCTGATCGGGATTCGGCAAATACAGCCAAACGCTTCGGATGGGAAAGTCCCGCTCCGACGACAACCTATCAAGCTCATGTTTCATTCCCATAATTACCACAAAAAATCTGGGTGAGGACACCCACGAAACATGGTCGATCTAGAAAGTACGTCCTAATGATCCCCCCTTTCCGAATAGTGAATAAATACAAAAGTGAAATCCAAAGCGATAACCAGAGTAGCAACGGACACATGTTCTCGAAGGCGAAGTAGTGGGGTATACTCAGAGAGCAGCGGCGATCACAAGGACAGCGACGGCACCAGCAAATACGCTGATGCTTTTAGCACTTGGTGCACCGCTCGAAGACGAACTAGACGAGCTAGTCGCTTTGGGCGAGGTAGTCGAGGTAGTCGCAGGAGTGCCCGTTGCTGAAGCTGAACTCGCCGTCAATGTAACACCCTTGCAAGAAACGTTCAAAAAGCGTCGTGTCAACAAAGTAGGATGGTAACTTACGACAGCAAGGCAGAGCTGTTGAGCGTAGCTTTCAGCATTTTGGAGGTCACTGCCAGTGCAGGACGACTGTATACAGGTGGTAGTCGAGTTGATGAATGCCGCATTTTTGCACAAACAGCTATCGTCAACTGGAGCACAGTTCCCAGGGTTTGCATTGGCCATACATGGGATGGCGCAGCCTAAAAGGACGGAACATGAGTGACAGGAAACAGACATGACATCGAAAACGTACTGGGAAGACTCTGACGTGCGATAAGAATAGCAGGAGTAGAAGAGACGGCAGCAAGCAGAACGAAGAGGGGAAGTGTGAAATGCATCGCGATGATTCAACGAACTCGTAGGCAACGGAGGTATTGACAACGTTGCTCCCTGCCAACACCTAGCTTTATATTCGCACCCATATGCTCGGGAAAGCGGCCTGTGAAACGGGGGCGGCAGCAAAACGCTGCTTGACATGTTGTTTTGTATAGTCCATACTTGGACAGCAGAGCCGGTTGTTTGGCTTCCAGAATGGACTTTACTTTGTCCCCACTCACAGTAGCTTACGTGCCAAATGGGGATGCATCTCAGCATGAGCCTACAAAAAAAGCGACCAAAGACCTGTTCGTTCTGTGATTAGCTCACAAGGCGAATCGTTAGTCATCGAACGTACCGGTGCGTTGTTCTTTTTTTTTTTTGACAAGATCTCGGTGGCATCAGGAACAGCGCACGCGTGTGCCAAGAGACGGTTGACAAGGGGAAACCCCCGGCAAGGCATTCCCCTTGAACATCTAAAAACAGAAATGGAGAATCGTCGGCAACTTCCGAACAACTGTATCAGCCACAAACCTTATTTTGTCAAACGGTCCGCCACAACACAAACACAACCAAAGTCATTCGACACCTCTCCCCGCTCGCCGATATCGACATCCTCAAGACATGGTATGTACTTGCTCCCCGTTCATTCCCGTTCTTACACGCTTCACAGGCCCGAACAAAAAGCGGAAAAGTTTGTCCATACGGTGGCCTGTTCTTCATCGCACTGACCGTGTCTTGTCCAGACCGGCAAGCGTTCCGCCCTCCAAGACGTCGTGACTCGCGAGTACACGATCCATCTGCATAAGCTCGTCCACGGACGCTCATTCAAAAAGCGTGCACCATGGGCCGTCAAATCCGTCGTCGACTTTGCCAGAAAGTCCATGGGTACCAAGGACGTTCGGCTGGACCCAAAGCTTAACCAGGCTCTATGGGCACAAGGTATCAAGAGCGTTCCACACCGGGTACGCGTCAGACTAGAGCGTGAGCCTTCACCGTGTGATCCTCGTCAGTCGGCTCGTCTCATCCATATCTTAGGCAAACGTAACGACGAAGAGAACGCAAAAGAGAAGCTCTACACGTATGCTAGTCACGTTCCAGTTGTTTCTTTCAAGGCAGGCTACTCTCCTTGCCATGCAGTCTGTGTTGCTGATCTTTGTTGATCAGGGCCTCCAAACAACAGTGGTCGATGCAGAGTAAAGAGGGCCCCGCCGGGAAGGTCCCGTTGCACTCATGTATTCAGCTCCCTTATGATTTTATGCATCGCGCCTGTCTATGGTGTATGCCGCGAAAATGAGACCCACCAAGCTCTACTTCATTTCGTGCTTTGGTTCTCGTTTATACTCGCTGATTGATCACCCAAACGGCTATACATTCAAAGCTGACATAAAAGAGTGCTGCCCGACGTGGACGCAACGTCAACAAAGGAAAGCCTCCACTCCTTGCTACGTCTGCCCAACACCGAGAGGCGCTTCACTGCTTCGCGTCTCGATTTTAAAGATCATCCTCTACTATGCGTGCGGGTCTCATCATTTAATCGCACTCAAAATTTTTGGAACACGTGACAAGTGACCGCAGACTCTCAGGTAAAACTTGACGGCCTGTTCACATTGCAAAAACTTGCAAAAATTTGGACTAAGCGAAGCTGCCTACTTCGGGTAGCATTGGTCACGCGTCACAAGGCCTGTGATAAAATGTATAGGTGAAGTATATCTCCT
>JBBPKD010001372.1:0-10131 GCA_038089075.1 Singerocomus inundabilis
AGGAGGCAAGAAAATAACCATGATCAGGATGGGGGGTGACCAGGAAAAGAAACGTACATAGAGCCATGCGACAGCCAACCATCCAATCGCATGGAATGTATTGAATACGAACAACAACACTGCGCTGATGATCTGTGTCGTGCTGTTGTTGATACTCCCCAAAATTGCCAATAGGATCATTGTGACACCTTGACCGATCGTACCGAAAAGCATAAGCTTCCGTCGGCCAACGCGATCAACGAGCGCAATAGCAATAAAGGAGGCAAGAAAATATTCGGTCCCGTTGCATGCTGCGATGATACGGGAGTTGACACTCGGAATACCGAGGCGCTCAAAAAGGAGAGTCTTGGATAGACAAATAGTAAAATGGTTCATCAATCATGGCATTCCAATCCTTACCGCATAGCTGAGTGTAGGTTGACCATCAGATACGTCATGATAGACGCAGAAAGAAAAAAAGGAAACGCACTAAGTAATCAAGTTCGCACCCGTGATTTGCTGACAACATTGACACACAACTGCGATAATCGTCCTCCGAAAGTTCTGACTAGGGCCGCCAGTGAATAACTGCTTGAGAGAGGTGCCTTTCTTGTTGTTATCACCCTTTCTCGGGCCACCGTTTTCCATTTCTGCCACTTCGCACATTCCATGGAATGTTCGTCGAATTGTAGTATCGGTAACGGGCTTGTTATCTATCGCGGAAATGACAGCGAGGGCTTCTGCCTTTCGGCCTTTCTTGATGAGCCTGTTCAATGTGTGAGAAAAGTAGATTCCGTGAATGTTGAATTTCTGCAAGCTGACCAACGAGGTGATTCGGGAAGCTATGAACGCTACATGAGCCGGGCATTTCCAGGGGAATAAGGATAACATGCTTACGAAGCTGATCGAGATTGCCAAAGTTAACTCAAGCACTATCTGGAACGCGATTGGTACCCTCCACTGAGCAGATGTCCAAGAAAGCCAGTAACTGCATGTGTCGCAGGATGAGTATGCCAGCTGTATTGGAAGCATGTTGTGCTTACAACGCAAAGTCTAGCCACTGATCCGATGTGGGAACGAGTCAGAAATAACTTCACAACACAAGTTATAACATGGAACTCACGTAACTCGTTTAAAAGTTTGGCCATTAGTGACATCATTTGAAGTTCAATAATCAGTTAACGCTCACGAAACTGTAACACCAAACGTATTCATACTTCCCTCTATGAGGACCAATGCACCTCTGTTCTTCGCGGGAGAACATTCCGCATGATAGCTTGGGACGGTCGATGACTACCAAAAAAAAGGTTTCCAGGAATATCAGACATCGCAAAAATAAACGAACAAGAGCTTGCGCACGTTCAAACCATTGCCAATGCCGGTTACTATTCTGGCTACCACGAGCTGAGCGTAGCTATATGACGTAGCCTGGAGAATTGCCCCAATCATCATGATCGATGCGGCAAGCATAATTGTACGACGTCGACCAAGCCAATCGCCAACCCAAAGCGCGGAAATTGCCCCGAACAGACAGCCGACCTCCTGCACATGACAACAATAAGTATGATTCGAGGAGGTGAGACCGACTGTACTTGCGTAGATAGCAACGACCAGACTTTGCAGCGCGGCGGCATTAGAGTTGTGTGACGTCACAACGACTTGAGGGAAAACTTTCTCGAACTAAACCGATTCACCATCAGTGAGTATTTGGGTGTCGAATGGGACTCACCTGATTAGCAGTGATTAAAGCAGACATAACACCCTGGTCATATCTGTATTCTACTCTGAGCCTCGTACCCCAGTGAAAAGTGTCAAGTTCCAACGCACCCGAACAACGTAAATGCTGTGCCTGCAACGAAGATGACCGAGCCAATGAGCTTGTTACCTCGCAGAGCGAATTTGTACTGTGCGCTTTCCAATTCAAGGTCACTATAACTCTCGGACCGCTCTGCACTGGTGTCTTTGTTCGAATGTGAGGACGAACTCGTGAGCGCAGACATGGTGTTGGAGACCAAATGGAGACCAGTCTGTCTTCATGCCTGCATGAGAGTATAAAAAGCCTCTGGCTGAGACGGACAGGATGGGCCGTATGTCCTATAATGCACCCGCATGCTGGTGTCTCCTGCTGGTAAAAGTTGTCCCAAGTGACGGCCGATACCATCATGTCAAATATATCCCAAGTGGACACGATGGAGAGAACCTCCACCACGCTATGGGGGATAGGAAAAAACTGTGGGCGTTCAGCGTGGACCCTGCTCCTAGAACTAGACAGGGGCGAATGAGCAAGTCGACACTGGATGGAACGTTCAATGTCGTGTTCCTCTGATACCCGATATAGTAGTAGTTGGAGAGTGGGAGAAGGTTTTTGCGAGTCACAGTTGATGATCAATTTAGCTGATATTGAGGGACGTTATAAATGTAGATAACATTTTCAGCGTCTGCTAGGACTCCGTGTTAGCCGGGGAATTCGGAATCCGAACATGCGAGGATGTTAGTATTTTGGGATTAGGGAGTCGCATGGTTACAGCCCGTAACACGGCGGTGTTGGGCCAACGGGTTCTGCAGGTACGAGTACGGGTTGGGCTGGTTGTACTACCCATGCACTGTGCATAAATACCACAGGTTGGCGGTGTTCTACGGGTATGCCAGTGTGACTAATCGGGAATTTTTAAATTGCCGTGGCCCGCCCGGCACCAAGTTCGAGTAGAGCTTGTCGACTTGAAAGTCCTGAAATCTCGAACGTCGCCTTCCCCCTACTGTCAAGAGCCACGGATAGCATGCCGAGTCAGAAGCTCAACCCATTTGTTATGGCTCGATGACTCGATGCCCGTGGATGTGAAGTTTGAGGTCGGACTGTGAATGATTGGAGTTGAAGGTCAGGACAGTGGTTCATTCACTGCTATCAATTGCTAGGCTCCCTCTAGGTGCCTTTTAAAGTCACATTAAAGCTGTCTAAGTGGTGTACTGATCACCTGAAGTGGGACCCCCATGGAGTCTCGTTCTCCGAGTCAGTGTGTTGTCTCACTCCTCCGTGTCATCTGGGCACTTCGACTGGACATATCTGCACTTTGGCTCTGAATCAGATACGTCGGTGTCTATCTCCGATCCTAAAGTGCCTCGCAATGCAGAGAAAGAGCTGAAACTCATCTGCCCCAGCTATCAGTAAACTTGACGAGTATCTGCACGGCGGCAGTGTTCCTAAAACACTGTCGTCGTGACGGGTCGGTATGTACCCGTATCCGCCACGAGCACGGTGTTACTCGTGCGGAACCTTATCTGGGATTGCGATAAGAGAACATTTTGGAAGCAAAAAATAGATAAAATCGCGTCAAGGCACCACAACGTCCAGATTAGCTTTCTTGCCACCTCTCGGTCTCAACCTGGCTTACTCCATATGCCCCACCCACTTTAAAACCAAGTCTAACTTATTGTAATATCCTACCCGCAGTATTGGGGCATTCATGGATATCTTGAGTTTCACATCTCCGTTAGCAACGCTTGGTGAGCATAACAGTGGCATGTACAGTTGGGCTAGTCGCAGGCTTATACTATGATTATGGATATTCCGACATGGACGCAGATGATCCCCTTCCTTGGCACCCTTGTTGTCGTATCGTGAGTGGTCAAACTCATCCAAGGCATTCGGGTACGTTGTGACCGCCGGACAACAAACAGAGTGTTGACGATAACAACACATAGGCTGTCGAATCACTCCCTGGTTTCTATATTCCATTCAGCTCGTGTAATATTGTAGGTGCCACTCTACTCCTAACGTGGTGGAACCGTAGTGAGGACTTCTTAACACATGCAATTATCGCCATAATAACACTGGTTCATTTTAGATTTTGTTTTCGTATGGAAATGGCGGAAGAATAGAAACGGTGCGTGAAATTCATGACGACCACTTGTCATGCCCTGACCAGCAATAACATTGTGCTACCAGTATACGATCGCCTTGGCCACGATACTGTGTCATTCGTACCATTCGTCCATGGTGTCCTGACATTATTCACTCGGTCCTTGGAAGTAGGAAAGCAGATTCTCATGGGAGGGATGGACGTGCTTGACAAGTCTCCAACTTATGAGGGTCCTCTGACGTCAGTCTATAAAGTATTTGCTCGTACATAACTTAGATCGAGTTCACCTCATTCACATCACTAAACAGATTCTGGGGCCTAAACATTGTCGAATAAGCGATGCTGAGTTATTGTCGTCACCAACTTGAAGGCATGCCACTGTCTGGGATGTATCTCACAGATTGTTTGCAGAGGTGATGACTGCTCAAGGCTGGAATTCGAAGGACGTCATCGAGGTGCTCTCTTTCCTCCTGTGTCATCAGACTCACTCATAATTTACACATTTTGATGGCAGTTTTCGCTGACCGTTTTCACATCGGCTGGATTTGGATTGCCGTTGATATTGTCCAATCCATCTAATCAAGGCGATCAGCTCAGCGTGCAAGAAAGTCTCGGGATAATCACGAAAACGTTCATGCTTCCTGTACTTGTCCCTTCCTGGACATGGAAACTTCCCTTCGAATGGTCAGTACGTCCCCACAGAGAGGTGAAACACACATTTCCATGACAAGTACCGTAGGGTCCAACGCACGCGTCAGGCCCATGATATCATCCGTGCATTCATGCAATCCTAAGTCAGCACAATTCGAGAGACGGTTTGATCTGAAGCAGCCAACGAGGATAACAAGCCTAGTCATGATCTCTTCTCACTCTTGATCCGTGCTTCGGAAGACGAAGGAGATAAGAATCGCCTCAATGACAAGGAAGTAGCGAGTTGACTCTTGGCCATGTCTCCCTGACAGCAGTAAAGTAGAGTGATGGGATGGCAACGTCTTTTCTTCCTTTTTCCACCTATACTGGCAATATGTTCTCGTTCTTGTTTACTGGTCACGGTGTGTACACTATTCTGGTTTCTGGTCTATCTAACCCTATTCCAATGCGTGTGTCCGGTGTTTAGATACGACTCCCATGCCTTGGTAGCAACGTATCTCTGGTTCTTGATGTCAGAATTCAAGACGAAATTGCTTCACAAGTGCGAGGGTGACAGAATGTGGAGAGGACGACACTCTGGTAGGTCGCACGCACAGACGTCTCCATTTTGTCTGACTTTGGAACACCTGAACTCTTAGCTTTTTGAAGACTATGGTAAACTCGACAAAGTGCTTTCAATGCTCTATGAGGTTGTCTGAATGTTCCGTGAGTTACCCGATTAGGTCTGTTAACGACGTTCTTTGAAACCGCTATGAATCATCATAGCTCCCGGTCCAATTATCCTGCGCGAAGTCAAGCGTGACACTGTTCTCAATATCTCTGATACCGATGAACCAAGTATACTAGCCGTGAAAAAGGATACGCTAGTAAATCACCCTCCGTTTAATTGCGATCGTCCTTTCCATTAGTGCTGATATGCATTGATACTAAAAGTCATGGTCGATCTCATCGGCATTCGTGAGTAGATTCTGTCTTCTAATCGTTACCTCCTGATGATTTTCTCTAGAATATCACTCAAAGTACTACTCTGATCCTGAAATCTACCGACCTTCGCGATGGTATACTCAGCAGCAGGATCACAGTTCGGATGTGAAGGAAGGTGCCAGGGAGTTTGTCGGGTTCAGCCTTGGTGTGTAATCACAGTGGACACGGTGTCTATGCGTATCGTCGGCAATCGATTGACGTGACCTCTATGTATAAAACACTAGGTCCTCGCTCTTGCATCGGCCGCTAATACTCGCTGACAGAAGCCACATGCTTCCTTGCGCAACTGCTTCGTGACTGGCGGGTCGAACCCCTGTTTGTGCACCGACCAAACGGGCAGGTGGAGACCGTGAATGAATGGCGGAAATGTGTCTTCCAAGCGGCTATTATTTTACGCTGGGCATCAAGGATTATAATATCCGATTCGTGCGGCGAAAGTGAGGAGATCTATCTGTTCGATGAGCATTGTTCCGACCTGGAGCAGCCGTGGCCTCTACAGGACGGTATGGTAGGTGGATGTGAGCTGGCATGCCTCATTCAAATTTTCTGTCCGGCGATTGATTATGGTATTCAGTTGGGTGTTCTATCCATAGGGTACTGACCATGACATTCCAGTGAGATAACAATTGGATTTGAAAATAATAATAGGGTACACAGCAATGGAACTTCCATTGATGCCAACCAAAACACGCGACGTAAAAAGTCGACGGTGCAATTAGCCTGACGTCGCTAGGTTTCATCGCTTCTTAATTAAGACACATGTCACACACAGGCTGCAAGTGTACGTATCGAATAAATCAAAACACCCTGCCCTTGTAAAGAATAAAATGCGAGCTGGCTTTATAGATCATGCACTTAGTTGTTCAAGCAATCTCTTGTATGCGATCGAGCTACGTGCCAGACTCATCGACCCTAGCGTTACCAACTTCAAGAAATCGTGCATTAGAACGCGTTTAAAACCACCCTCAAAAGGCTCAGTTCATCTAATTCGGAACTTCGGACCAAGCTTTAGTCTGATTCTCAGTTCTGAACTTCGATTCTAAACCAAACACTGACTGAACATCTTGAACAGTCACTGGTCACCCACTTCGCTGTATATTTCTTATCCACACATAGAATCAGGGGGCCCATGGATTCACTGAATCTCATATCCCCGCCGAGTCAGGTCCGTTAACGACGTTCTCTGTAACTGTCATGGGTCACCGTAGCTGCCGGTCCAGTTGCCTTGTGCGAATTCGAGCGTGACACGGTCCTCAACGTCTCTGGCGATTTCGTTTGCATTCGTGAGTGGACACTCGCTGCGCCATCTTTTCATTTCAGCTGATCATTGTCCTCTGGTGACCTCTGGTGACCTCTAGAACATCATCCGAAACACTATTCTGAGCCTGAAGTTTACCGACCTTTGTGATGGTATGCCCAGAAACAGGATCAGAACTCGGATGTAGAAGAGGGTGCCAGGGACTTTGTCGGATTCAGTCTTGGTATGTGTCATAGCGGACATGTTCCACGTGCATATACTGTAGTTTTCAGTCAATTGACGTGACCTCTATGTATAAAACACTAGGTCCTCGCACTTTCATTGGTCGCAAGTACTCGTTGACAGAAACCGTATGCTTCCTTGCGCATCTGCTTCACGACTGGCGGGTCGAACCCCAGTTTGTGCAGCACCCGAATGGCAAGGTAGAGACTGTAGACGAATGGCGTGAACGTGTTTCCAAGCAGGTATTTTCGTCACGCTGGACATCAAGGATCATGATGTCCAATTCGTGCGGCGCAAGTGAGGGGATCCGTGTGTACAGTGTACAATTGATGATGTTGTTCTGGCCAGGTCCAGCCATGGCCTGTCCAGGTTGGCGTAGATGTACTATGGACTGATGTGACATGGGTGACACTTGGTTGAAATGCACTTCAAGTCAGTCACTGATCAATGAATCCAAACTTAGTGGTCCTGTGGTCCTGGTCCAGAGTACTCGGTAACCCGCGGTTAACACAGCCGATTTCCTGATCGGTGGCTGTTCTATCCATAGGGTATTGACATGGACACTTCAGTGAGATAAGAATTGGATTTAAAAAATGGTTACAGAGCACACAGGCTCCATCTACGAATGTAGCCGAATTTCAAACAGCTTATCGGGCAGATTCTAAATGAAAAAAATGCCGTATCATGGTGCCCTTGCCAAATCAGAGCCACTGCTAACCCTCGCGTAAGTCTCGCTATGCTCCCAAATGTAACGTCACAAATGCGTTTTGCACATGAGTCATCACTGAATTACTGATGCGCCCAACTGAAACACTCGACGCAACTCGGCAGTGCGATCAGCTTGACGTCGGCATCTGCAAGACACATTTGTTACGTTACACTTCTGAAGATATGCGAAGGTTAGCAAAGGCTCTGATTGGCTTGGAGGAAGTAACCCATCCATTCCTATTCCTTATTCGGTCGTCTTAGGGCAGGACTCGGCTAATCGGTTACCGCTGACAGATCGGCGCTACATGTCACAGGCTGCAAACGTCCGGATTGAATAGATCGTAGCAGCGCCTCCGATTAAGGAAACGAAAAATACCATAATGATACAAAAAGCACATGAACCGTTCTCGAGGAACACGACAAGGACCCTTCTCGATAAACCTGCAATTTTCCTGATCAGCGACTTCCAAAGAACACGACTTGAACAACTCAACATCGCGCAAGAACGAACTCTGTGAGAGGAGCCAAATTCTCATCACCCTTTCGTTCTAGGGACTAAGAACCACCCTTTATTCCCTCCCCCCTTTTTTTCCTTCAAATAAAATCAATGAATTGGTCGAATGCATTACTTAATTTTCTCACGTGTCAGGTTGCTAGGAAGGATTCCATACAAATTTCCCGTGAAGAACCCTCCTGTCGGAGTCGGGGATCAAAACACCTTGCCCTTGTAAAGAGTAAAATGCGAGCTTGGCTCTATAGATCATGCACCTGGCTGTACGATCAAGCTGATGTGCCAAACTCATTGATCAAACGGTATTAGCGCTATTAACTTCAAGAAATCATGCATTCAAGCGTATTTAGAACCGATATCTGCAAACGGTTTAGTTCATCTAGTTCGGAACTCCGAAGCGAGCTTCGGTCTGATTCTCGGTTCTGAACCGAACAGCTTTGTGACTGCACATCAACAGCTACTGGTCACCCACTTCACCGTATATTCCTTATCCGCACATTTGAGAATCAAGGCGCCCATGGCTCACTCACTGAATCTCATATTCCCGCTGAGCGTGCTCGGTGAGCATATAGCTATGCCAGTAAGTTATACTAAGATCACACAGATACTTCGACGTGGACATGGTTGATTGCCTTCCTTGGCACCCTTGTTATTGTATCGTGTGTGGTCAAACTCGTCCAAGGCATCAGGGTACGTTATAACTGCCGGATAGGAAACGGAGTGTCGAGAATGACAACAAACAGGCTGTCGAATCATTCCCCGGTTTCTACTACATCCCATTTGGCCCGTGTAACGTCCCAGGTTCCATTCTACCCTTGACATGGTGGAACCCGAGTAAGACTTCCCGACAAACATCCTTTTCTTCGAGTTGCCAGGATAACACTAGTTCCTTCCAGACTTTCGTTTTGTATGGCAGTGGCGGAAGAACAGAAATTGTACGTGAAACATGTGATGGCCACTTGTCATGTCCTGACCTGTAACAACATTGTATTACTAGTATACGATCGTTTTGGCCGCGATACTGTGTCATTCGTACCATTCGTCCATGGTGCCCCGACATTATTTACTCGGTCCTTGGAAGTAGGAAAGCAGATTCTCATGGGAGGGTTGGACGTATTTGACAAGTCCCCGACCCTTAAAAGTCCTCTGACGTCAGTTTATGAAATTTCCTTATGCTAATCCAGATCGAGTCCACCTCATTCACATCATCAAACAGATTCTGGGGCCCAAACGTTACCAATGCTCACGGTGACCAGTGGCGAAAGTACAGAAAGATCTCTAGTCCTGCGTTCAACGATGACACGTACGTAGACAAAATTAGGTTTCAAGCTTGAATATCCGATGCTGACTTGTTGTCGTCACCGACATGAAGGCATGTCGCTGTCTGGGATGTATCTCGCAGATTGTTTGCAGAGATGATGACCACTCAAGGCTGGATCTCGAAGGACGTCATCGATGTGCCCAGTATAAACTCTATCACGCTCAAGGTGCTCTCTTTTCTCCTATGCCATCAAACTCACTCGTAATTTACACATTTTGGTGGTAGTTTTCACTGACCGTTTTTACATCGGTTGGATTTGGATTGCCATTGATATGGTCCAATCCATCTAGTCGAGACCATAAATTTAGCGTGCAAGACAACCTCGAGGTTATCACGGAAACGTTGATGCTTCCTGTACTTATCCCTTCATGGGCATGGAAACTCCCTTTTGAACGGTCAGTACATCCCAACACAGAGGTGAACCACACATTTTCACGACAAGTACCTCAGGATCCAGCGTATGCGTCAGGCCCACAATAGCATGCGCGCGTTCATGAAATCGCAAATCGGCACGATTCGAGAGAAAGTTCGATCCGAAGCAGCCGGCGGAAATAAGAAGGCTAATCGTGATCTCTTCTCGCTCTTAATCCGTGCTTCGGAAGACGAAGGAGACAAGAATGGCCTCAATGACAAGGAATTA
>JBBPKD010001373.1:0-10128 GCA_038089075.1 Singerocomus inundabilis
AACCGAAAGCGTACGGATGCGAGCCGAACGCATCAAAACGTCATCAGGGCAATACAGGGCGACTCAAGAGCCACATGAACGAGTGCATCGATCAGACGAATGCACAGAGTCGAGCCAGAGACCCAGGTGGCCAAGAGGGCAAGCTGGATGAAGTAGACGAGCCAGGAGATGGCGAGTACGCTCAGATGCACGAAACCAATGGTAACGGAATTGGAAAGGCCAGGGGACGACAGCAGATGAGTGGCGCAATGAGTATTGCGCACATGGACTCAAGACAAGTCGACCCAAGAGTGCTAGCTGACGAGCATACAGATCAGCACGAACGGCACAAGCGCACAATGACGAACGTACCTAGGTCATCGAAGGCACCCTCACAGCATCTCAGACGACCTATCAACGATGTCTGCTCACCGTATCGACGAGGACGTATCAAGACGCAACCAGATAAGATCATCGATACCTCGCACGCACCAAGCACATCAACGTGCATTTTCTTTTTATACATTGGGTCATTGACGATGGCAAGACCCGTCTTATTTTTCTGTCCTACTAACGACATGATCGCCGACGCACTCATGAAAACTCTACCCGCGCTCAAGGTCAAAACGTTTTGCAGCCGAACTGTGACTGCGTATCGCTTGAGGGGGAGTGTTGGATTTGGCAAGCGCATCCGCAGGCACAAATCTCAGGTAACATGCAGGGACATTTCTGATACGAATTATCGCGTACCTTTTCATTCTCCATTCTTTCTTTTGCCGTTGACTGATATGGACAGTCATACGATCTCTACATTTTCTAACCTCGGTTATGATCTGTCCATCCCCTTTTCATACTGCGTTATTGTCTTCTATTCGTATATAGAACCGACAATTGTATTTGATCACCCCAGTCCGTCGCACCGCGCACGACTGAGGTGAGATCCCTTTACTGTACTTGTACCTACTCATACTGACTCTTACCTAGTAGTGATTGGCATGGCCCAGGCTCAGGCCCCGGGCCAGCCCCGAGCCAGGCCCTAGAAGCTCTGAGCCAGGCCGGGCCCTTAGAAGGGCTTTCCCAGGCTCAGAGCCCGGCTTGAGGCATGGAAAAGCCCTGGGCCACTGGCCCAGGCTGGGGCTCTAATAGGGGTAATCTGTCAATCGATACAAGTACTATACAACTACTCAAGCCACCAAATGCGGTACCTTGAACATAATAGAAATTTAATTTTACTCTGTTGGATTGGCAAGCATGCGCGCAGCCCGGACCGTGACCGGCTCAACTAATCGCTGGTGTGCATATGGCTCAATACACCACAATTGCTCGTACATACACATTCCATATGGTCTCTCTATTGTAGTTACGGTCGCACATTCAGTTTCTTATCTTTCCTGTGCTCACTGATCATGTGGATTATGGATATGATCCCTTACCCCCTTTGCAGTGCACAATAGTACAGTATCATATATAGGTTGTATCTTTGTACTCAAGCACCTCAGCCCGTTTTGTCGCACACGACTGAGGTGAGCTACTCATTTCTACTTCATTAGCTACTTTATCTGACTTTTACATAGCATATCTTCTAATAGTCGCATGCTTGCATCTTGATCAAGTCCTAATTCTATCATACTCCTCCCCATTTAATTCCGCCTACATGGAGGACAACACAGCTTGTCTGAAATGGATAGCCATTTCATCAGCTTGCTTATGGGATGGCGAGAATGCAGCCATGCCTGAACTGTGTTTCCACCACTGCCATCAGCAGGCGCAACAGTGAATATGGTGAGATAACCATAACTACAATTGACTAGGTTTATTTCCTACAACAATACTACACTTCCTTATCTACACTGGGCCCCGGCTTAAGCCTGAGCCAGCCCCGAGCCAGCCCCGAGCCCTTGTTAGGGCTTGGCTCAAGATTTTAGTAAGCTCTGAGCTTCTTAAAGCTGGGCCTTAGCCGGGGCTTTTGAGCCAAGCCAGGCCGTGCCAATCACTATTACCTAGTAAGATCTACGATAGGTGAATATACATTAGTCCGTCGCACCGCGCACGACTGAGTAAGATCTACGATAGCATTTCTGACAAAGACCACCTCTTTCAAGATATTTTCAAATTACCTTGACACAATGTTTAAATCTTCAGATTACACCTGGCAGGCAAAATACAAACTCAAGAACCTGAAACAGGCTTCAAGAGAATCAGTGGAGAGTTTTATAGTGTGAATTAAGCAACTAGCCATTGAGGCTAGGTATGATATTATCAAAGATGCCTACACACTGATCGAAGTCTTGGTAAATGGAGTTCACCAAGCCCCTTATAAATTCACAGTTCAAGCAGATCCCCTCCTAATAGCAGAAGAAGAAAACTTTGCAAAATGGGAAAGTGCATTGATTCACTCTAACATCACTTTGTTAGTGATGAAGGACATGGACAAGCTTTGGGATTGCAACTGGCAAGGCCAGAAATCTCAAGGCCAAGACTGCTCCAACCGAAAGGACAAACCAGCCAAGACATGGGATGGACCAAAAACCTCCCATTCATTAGATAACCCTATGGACATCTCCAGGAAAAAGGAGAAGGGCATTTGCTGGATACTAGGTTGTGGAAAGAAGTGGCCATGCAAAGAACATGCGAAGAGGAAAAGTGGTACTCAGCCACGTCAGGAGAATTGAGAGATACATTTGGACAAAGAAGAATTTGAAGTGATGAAGGCTGAGATTCGAGTGTTGAAGGCCAGTAGGTCTTCCATGGACTCATCAAAATCTAGGGATTTTCCACATGACCAGTAGTTAACAAGTATTGTACTACTGGTCATCAAGATGTACTCTTGGACACTTTGAATCAATTTAAAGTTTTGGAAGTTGACCAACAAGAGGAATTGATACCGTTCTTTAAGATTGACAAGGAGGCTACATTGCCTATGAGAGGAAGTAAAGATGCAGCAGGATTAGATCTGTGTGCAAATGAAGAAAAGACTCTCTTACCTTGGTCAAGAATGAAGATATCAACTGGTTTAGCTGTGGCTTTACCTGAAGGATCTTATGGATGAATTGCAGGATGCTCAGGCCTTGCTGCAAAATACAACATTGATGTTGCTGGTGGAGTCGTTGATCATGACTACTGTGGAGACTTAGGAGTCATCATCATCAACAACAGTGTGTTGCGTGTGCAAACAAGCAAGCACTCGAAAACCAAAAACTGGAATAACAATAGTGTACTAATGTATTCTCTGATAATTTGTGAGGGAATCTTGTGTCACCACTGCGGGGCTTATGACTGGCTGGACTGGATGGATATAGAGGGGAGGGTAATCTTGAGTGGACTCACTCCTTTGCAGGCGAATATCCAAGTAGATTAGGCTGAGGGACAACAGCCAAATCACAGTCCCTTATATACTACAAGTACATGCACATGGATCAAGCAGTGTGTGTGAATAGAAGTGAATGGAGATTAAAGAGGAGGCTTCCATCAAATGGAAAAGAAGAAAGGAAGCCAACAGAAATGAAAAGAAGTACAACATGCCTGATGTGCATGGTGAGAAGCACAACACATGCTAAACGCATGATGTGGCAGAATAAAAGAGAAGTATGACCCTGAATATGCAGGTGACATGTGAAGATGTGAAATAAGTGAAAAGGTGAAAGTATCACATGACCTTGTGAATATGTGAAAATGTGAAATGATCATGTGATCTGAAAGATAAGATAAGATAACAAAAAAGAGAGCAATCATACAAGTGTTTTCGCAGATTCACAACACTTCCCCCCTCTCAATGCTCAGCTTCCAGATGAGCAAGTATAATTTTTGTATGGCCTGAAAAGAGTATTGAACGATACCCCTGAAACATGCAATGGTCATGGTGCAGAAGAATTAGCTTTATGGAAAGCTAATACTACTCTCTTGGCATTACCCAGATGCGTAGTGGGTTCCCATGTTCTATCAGAATTGGACCAGCCTTTCCAATGCACAAGGTAATGTAGCTTTCCATTTTGCAATTTTGCATCCACAATGTAATCAACCTCGTATTCTTTATCTCCTTTCTCGGTTACCACGACAGCATCAGGCTATACAGGTGTCTGTCCAGAGATAGGTTCTGTTGCGACTGCAAAGGAGCAGACACTGCCTAACCTAGAACTCCGTGGTCCTGTCGGGCGACTCGGCATAATCGTACGGGGCGGAACCTATGATGTCGGGAGTAGAGAGTGCTGAATAGCAGAAGACAAGGGAATGCGGATAGAAGAGGGGACTGACGATGGGAGGGCCCACTAGAACAAGATCTTCTAGCGTACTATTGCAATGCTATAGTAGCAACGGTACTCTTGCAACCGTGCTCTGTTACCATCCTAATACCATGCAGCTATCTGCAGGCATAATCATAGTCGAGCCAAGGGGGCTCTTGGGTGATCGCATAGTTATCTGAAGGGAACTACCCTGTACGGTGTGGTACTGCCAAGCCACATAGGCTTCTGGAATAAATTAGTAAACACTAGCGAATGTGTTACACACTGGTAAGACTGGGAGGTATCTTGACCTGGGATGCGAGCTTGAACTGGACTGGCTGGACTGGAGAGGTGGAGGTTGGCTTTATCTCCGGACAACCTCACTCCTAGGCACCATTGCTGGTGGATAGGTGAATAGTTGTCTTCTACTTGCGCTTAACTTCACTAGGCCACCTATTGCTAGGCAGGGTAGGAGAGGTAACAAGTGGATTAGGCTGGGGGAATACCAACCAACTCACAACCCCTTATATATGATTACATGGTAGAGTCTAGGGTATACAAGATTACTGTAAGTAGTACTAGGGTAAAGGGGAGAGTCCATGAGGATGCAGCTAGGCATACCTCGATGTAAATGCAAGGCTAGCCCTGAGAAGATTGGAATGGAAGGGTGTAGCAATAAGATGAAATGGAAGATTGATCACAAAGTGTGAAAGATCAAGGGGAGGATCATGGCAGAGATCCATCTAGGATCTTGCAGGGTCATGACCAATCAGATCAGGGATGAGAGGTGAGGAGGAGGCATGGTAACCTGCAGGTATGATTGAGGGTTAGGGGTGATCAGTGTGATGTCATGAAAGAGTGAAAAGAGTGAAGATGTGAGGACATGACAGGAGATGGCATGATGATGTGAAGGGTTGGCAAGGTCACGTGATCAGGGAAAAGAAAAGGGGTCATAATATTCATAAGTTCACAACAGGTTCAATGAAAGGTTTGATATGAGAAATGTTAACCACAAAATAAATACACATCCTTGTGGGAAGTTTTAGTTGTACTGTGCCAGGCATTACTCATTCAATGATATAGGGACCCAGCCATCACTGAGTAAGTTTGAGAGAAGGATAAGGGAGTTGTAGGTGTTCTGTGGATAGCCAGACTTGCTGACCTACTTCAGAAGCAAAAGTAACAGGAGTGTGAGATTTATTCAGCATCTTTTGTCTAGTAGCTGTCAGAGCATGCTAAACCTCTTCGTGAGCTTTTGCACAGACAATACCAAATGGTGAGTCTGCATCCACAAATCCTAGTCAAGGGAAATAATTCCTAGTCACTTGAAAGGGAGTATTTCCAGTTGCCATGAAAAGAGAATTATTATGATGGAATTGAGCCAACTTGACCCAATTTATCCAATCCTCTTGGCATTTACTGACAAAGCTTTGCAAGTACGCAATTAATTCCTGATTGATTCATTCTGTTTGACCATCTGTTTGTGGGTGATAAGTGATAGAGATTTTCTGGTCAATAGACAGAGACTTGCAAAGTTCCCTGGTGAATTCGGAGATAAATTGAGTTCCCCTATCTGAAACAATAGTGCTTGGCAATCCATGCTGGCACCAGACATGGTCCCTAAATAAGCAGGCCAATTAAGAAGAGGAAATTATTTTACTGCAAGGTATGAATATGACCTCTTTTGAAAAGCGATCTACAATAATGCAAATAGAATCAATAGATTTAATAGATGGGAAACCTGAAACAAAATCAATAGAAATATCCTTCCATGGGTGGGTAGCAGTGAGGAGTGGAAGGGGGGCAATGCCAGATAGATGTTGTCATCCTCTTATGCTAGCACAAGTTTGACAACCTTTAATAAAAGCTTTTAGATTTTTAGTGATGCCAGGCTAGTTAAAGTATTTAGAAAGTAAATGTAGTGTTCTAGCTTGACCAGAATGACCAGCTAGAGGGGAATCATGGCAGAGGGTAAGGCATTCCATCCTTAACGCCTTAGGAACATAGATACAACCAGCTTTCTTAAATACTGCTGATTCCCCATCATAATCGAATTGATGTGGAATATCATCCATCATAAATAGTGTGTAGTCTTTGATTTTTTGATAGAAACTAGAGGAAATGGAAATATTATGGGCGAAGGAAAAAGGAGGGAGCATAGTGATGTTGGTGTTTATTTTTTCAGCCACATCTCCGTAATCTGGATGTTAAGACAAAGCATCTGCTCTACCATTCTGTGATCCTGGTTTGTAATGGATCTGGAAGTTATATTCCAATAGAACAGCATGCCACCTAGCTTGACATTAAGATAGGTCTTGTAGTTTTTTCCAGAATTCCAGATTCTTATGGTCTGTCCAAATTTCGAAGTGCGCTAGACCTAATAAATAGTGGCACCATTCCTGAAGTGCCCTTATAATAGCAAGTAATTCCTTATCATAAATAGGGTAGTTGCATTCTTCCTTGGAAAAGGAATGAGAATAAAAAGCACAAGGTCTCCATAGATTATCCTTGCATAATTGAGAAAGAACTGCACTAGTAGCAAGATCAGATGCATCTGCTTCTAATCTCATAGGAAGGGTGGGGTCGGGAAATACTAGTAAAGGTGCAGATGTAAAGTGTGACTTAAGCTTATCAAAAGCTTGTTGTTGATTAGTTTTCCAAATAAATGGTTGATTTTTCTTTGTTAAAGTTGTTAAAGGTTTAGATATGTTGGCAAAGTCTTGAATAAATTGCCTATAATAATTGCAAAGTCCTAAGAAAGATTGAACATCTTTGATTTTCTTGGGGACTGGCCATTCCAAAATAGTGTCCACCTTTCCTTTCTGCATTTCTACCCCTTCTTTAGATACAACCATTTCTAAAAAATCCACTTTGTCCTGGGAGAAGTAACATTTTGATGGTTTAGCATACAAATCATTATCCCGAAGATGCTGTAAGACTTCTCGAACAATTTTTTCATGTTCTTCTTTCATCTTGCCCTTGGTAAAGATGTTGACATCATCTAGATAGATCAATACACACACCCACATATCCCCATAGATATCATTCATCATCTGCTGGAATGTAGCAGGAGAATTTATCATGTCAAAGTACATGACTAGTGGTTCATAGGCTCCTTCAGGAGTAATGAAAGCTCCTTTCCATTCATCGCCTTCTTTGATACAGACATTGTTATATCCCCATCGTAAATCAAGAGTTGTGAACATATTAGTGCCTTTTAGGCAATCAATAAGCATTGATATGAGAGGTAGAGGATAAGCATTTTTAATGGTGCCTTCATTGAGGTAACAATAGTTCATTAACATACACTTCTTCCCATCTTTCTTCGGAATGAAAAAGACAGGGGTGGTTTGAGGGGATTTAGAGGGATGGATATATCCTTTTTTCAGTTCTTTTGATAAGAATGTGTGAATTTCATCTTGCTCTAAGTCTGAAAGTGGGATAATGTGACCCTTTTTTGGAATGAAGTCATCTTTGAGTTCAATTGCATGATCCCAAGGTTTTCGTTCAGGCATCCTTTCGGATTCTGATTCGGAAAACACGTCAAGAAAATCGTGATAAACTTCAGGTACAGCTTTCTTTAGTTCTTTTTCTTCATCAGCTGAGATCTTGTGAAGGGGAACTATAGACCCTTCATGGCAATGATCTGTGCATCGTGGGAATGACATTGTTTTATCTACCCAATTGATATCAGGGTTATGGCGTTGAAGCCAGTCGTATCCAACAATAATATTATAGGTGCCTAGCATAGAGACAAATACATCTAGGGCTTTGATGTGATTGTTGAGAGAGATATCGAGGGTTACATAATGCATTAGGGTTCCTTGGAGATTAGGGGACCCATCCACATTGACAGCTTTTAATGGTTTGGGAAGGGTAATTTTTTGTAAATTGTACTTATCAATGACTTTATGGTCGATGAAAGTGTTAATGGCACCTGAGTCTAATAAAGCTTTAAGAAATACCTCTTGTTTTAGACCATTAACCATTACTTGAATGGTACACAGGATGTTAAACTCTCCGTGATGAGCAAGGGTTTTATTTTCTATAGGGGTTTTATAGTTTAATGAAGTATTTCGAACTGACCTTGTAAAGGAATTAAGCACACTATATTTTTTATCTGGTGCCGAGCTCGTTAGAGACTCCTTTACAGATATTCCAAAAGCACATTTGATTGCGTCATTAAGTCCATTTAACGTATTAGTACATAATGACGGGGCTACCTGATTTATAGATACATTTTCTGAAATAAAAGTAGAAGTGTCAATATTTTTTCTTTCATGTGGAGGAACATAAGTAGAAAGAGAATTTGTCTGTAGACCTTGATCACCCCTATTAATCTTGGTCTGATTTAATTTAAAGACACTGAAGCATTTGCTTTCATTTCTGCTTGAATTTTGTCTCGCCAGAAAGCTTCAGCTTCATCAGTCATATATCCAACTTGTTTATTTGTAGCTTGCACAGCTACATTTACGAAATCATGCATGTTATAGATTTGAGCTGAATGCCAACCCTGTGCATTGGGTTGCTGCGAAAACTCTGTTCCCATCATTCAATTGTTCACAGGAGGTATGGGTGTGGAGTATTCATAAACAGGAGGTACCCATTCTCCCCAAAAGTCTGTGTATCCTTGTTGATGTATAGTTTGTTGTTGGGGTTGATCACAGTTTCGCAAAATATAACCTATCTTGCTACAATTGTAGCAAGTTATTTTACTATGATCTGGTTGTGTGGCATTAAATGTGTTGTTAGGTCTGTATTGATTATTTGGTCCAGAAGGCCTGGTTTGTTGAGCACTTAAGTCCATAGGTGCGCCTTGCCCTGGTTGTGTGCCTACTGCTGTGAAGCATAGTGGAGGGGGTTGAGAGGGTGGTGTGTATTGTGGCTGATATGACAAGTATTGTTGTTGGAGGTTAGAACGAAACATGCCACCACATTCTTCCCTTTCTTTCTCAAAAGCTCTTCCTACTGCTTGTACCAGTTCTTTAAACTCTTTGTATGTGGCATCCATTTTACACATATTAACTTCATGATAGATAGGTCAATCTACCATTTGTTTCATGATGGATAGTGCATAATCTTCGGAAATTTCTGCTTCTTTAACCATTAAATGGAAGTGGCTTACCCATTTGAAGGTATTATATCCTTGTTGCGAATATCTTTCTAGCTTGCATAATACCTTATGGGCTAAAGAGTCAATCTGGAAATGTTTCAGAAATCTTCTTTTTAATCTTAGGAACATGGGCCAGGCTAAGTCTCCTCTGATGGTGCCTAGTATCACATTTTGGTCTTTGTCTCATTGGGGTTTCCCTTCTTCTTCCATGAACTCTTCTAGTTGAGTTCTGGCAAAGACTTCTGCGTACCCCATGAGACGTGATAGAATTGCAACTACTTGTAGTTTGTTGGAACCCCATTGTTGCATGGATTCCCATAGTTCTACTTTAGTCATTCATAAATGGAAAGTAGTCTTTTTACCATCCCATGTTTCGAGATCAGCAATTTTCTTTGTTATGTCTTTTTGGGTATTAGATGTATTCATGTTGGCCATGATGTGGGCCATTTGTTGGAGTATGTCAACAAGTTGCTGTTGAGTCAACATATTATGCTGCAGTGAAGGGGGTATTGGTTCAGTGTCGAAATATTGCAAGGTTCCTATGTCTAAAGGTGGAGCGTCTGGGAGATCAAACTGTTCTGAATTATAAAGTCTGGATGGCTGTTCTATAGAGTCTGATTCCTCAGCGTTATACTTGTCCTCTGGTTCTCAGAAACTGCTGTAATAAGACGTGATGAAAGAAGTTTTTATTCAGAGTTGCCTAATCGTATCTTTCAACAATTACTTGACTTGAGGTACAATATGGTTTCATAAAGAGATAGATTTGAGAGAAGGATACTTCTTTTTAGCTTGAAGAAGTTCTAGTTTGCAATGGTG
>JBBPKD010001374.1:0-10111 GCA_038089075.1 Singerocomus inundabilis
AGCTGTATGATGAAGGGGATCGGGCGCTGGAGAGTGTGGATTGGGAGGAGGAGGGGGAGGGGGAGGGGGAGGGGGAGGGGTTGTAGGTGTAGGCGACTAACTGTATAGGATGGACGTGCTGTATACACATGTATGGCGGATTTGTTTATGTTGGCTAGGACTAGGGGTACTGCCTTTATTGGACAGTGGGTCGTGGGAAAGCAGCATCAGAAAAATGCTACTAATATTGGAATGGTTTTGTTGCTCAGTGCAGAAGTGTGGACCATTGGGAAATGGACTTGTGATGTGTAAAATGGCAGGTTATAAAAGAAATAGAGCATTCATTTGAAGTATCCAGAATGATTAATTTTCTTTAAGCAAAATGAAATAGAGGTGGGTCATAAATCTAGTGATTGTTTTGGTAGAGTGGTGGAATCACTCAGTAACATGTTTAGCTGACAACCCAGTGATGCATGTGTACATAAAAATGCTGAGCTGCTGCTTGAGTAATATCCCATTTTGGGACATTGCTGCATGCCCATGGTGTTTTAAAGATGTTGGGTCATGCATCAAGACATTGTTGGATTCAGTTTGGGTGGCCATTGATCAGTTCTATTATCCATGCTTCACCAGTTAGAATTAAAGTGTGATATGATATGGGTTCAGATCATCCAGATAATAGCTACAGATGGTAGTAATACACTAACTGAGCAACAATGATCAATATAAGAGTGACAAGATGGTGGCAACAGTTATAAATCCTTTGTGCTTCAATGTCCATCATGATAAGGAGGTATACTTTGCCTATATCAGCTCATTTATTACAGGCCTAGTGACGTGTGACCAATGCTACCGGAAGCAGGCAGCTTCGCTTGGTCCGAGTTTTCGCAATGTAAACAGGGTGTAGTGGTCACATAGGACTGGAAGCACTGCCTTTATTGGACAATGGGTCGTGGGAAAGCAGCATCACCAGCGCGTCTACACATACCACCCACCAAGTGACTGACTAGCCATGGTAGCAAACAAGGCCAACAAGCTGGCTTTCCTGTCGATGCCAGCACCGGCATCCTATGTCGCCGGTCTTGGTCGTGGGTGAGTGCAGCCTGTCCTCTGTGGATCACACCGTGTTCACGACGAGATCCCCAGTGCGTCTGGTTTCACGACACGGTCCGATATCGGACCCGCCAGAGAAGGTCCATCTGCAGAGGCAGTCGCGTGCGTTTCTCTCCTCTGTCTTCTGAGATCCTGTGACTGTACACTCAACGGACGGCGCCCTCTCCTAGGGAAGCACAAGCCAGACGCGGTGAAGAACCCGACGTCGACCCCGAGCAGTTTCAGGACCCGGATAACGAATATGGTCTCTTTGCCGGTACGACGTACGAGCAGGACGACGAGGAAGCAGACAAGATATACGAGTCGGTCGACCAGAGTATGGATTCGCGGCGACGGGCACGCAGGTGTGTGCGTTTGGGTTCGTGGGACGTCTCCGTGGATGCCCTTGCTCAACTCAACACCGCTGTTTTTTCTTGGGAACAGGGAGGCACGCGAAAATGCAGAGTTGGCACAGCATCGCGCCGAGCGTCCCAAGATCCAGCAACAGTTTGCAGATCTGAAGCGTGGCCTTTCTGTCGTGACCGACCAAGAATGGGAGAATATACCAGAAGTAGGCAACTTGACACGGAAGAAGCGAAGAAGGGACGAGAGATCATTTGTCGTCCCTGACAGCATCATCGTGGGTGATAGAACAAACACAGAATACGAAAATTCGTTGGATGCCAGACAGCAACAGGTCAGCGCACTTTTTCTTTTTTTTTTTTTTTTTTGATTTGAACGAGTGGCATGCACTGAACTTGCTTGTTTAGCCTGGTGGTTTCGAAACCCCCGCGGACTCTGGAACAATGACCAACTTTGTAGAGATTGGTCAGGCCCGAGATAAAATTCTATCGCTCAAACTGGACCAGGTCAGTACCGTCGCCGAGCAATTCATCCCGCATGCAAATGGCTGATGTACCGTAGATCTCGGGCACGTCGACGAGCTCTGGATTGGCTACCTCGGTAGACCCCAAGGGTTATCTCACATCCTTGGACAGTGTCGTCATAAAGTCCGAAGCTGAAATCGGCGACATTAAACGCGCGCGAATGCTCTTTGATTCACTCGTCAAGTCGAATCCCAAACATGCACCCGGATGGATTGCTGCGGCATGCTTGGAGGAGCATGCTGGTCGACTGGTGACTGCTCGCAAGCTCATCAAGGCTGGATGTGAACAGTGTCCGAAAAGCGATGATGTATGGCTCGAAGCCGCTCGACTACACGTACGTACGGACTGCGAGAGATTCGCTGTCTAGGATACTGAATTTAGCTGCAGAACCGGGACGATGGCAAGATCATACTCGCAAATGCGGTGCAACATGTGGGGCAAAGTGTCAAAATTTGGCTCGCGGCAGCCGATCTGGAGCACGATGTGAAAGCGAAGAAGAGAGTACTTCGAAAAGGTGCGTTTTAGGATGCGCTTTGTCGAGACGACATCTCGTTGACCATGGATGCAGCTCTCGAGAACATTCCCAACTCTGTACGATTATGGAAAGAGACTGTCAACCTCGAAACGTCCGCATCTGATGCCCGTATTCTTCTCTCACGTGCTGTTGAAGTCATTCCCCTCTCTGTCGAACTTTGGTTGGCGCTGGCGCGTCTTGAAACACCAGAGCGTGCGAAAGCAGTACTAAATAAGGCACGCAAGTCAGTGCCGACGTCACACGAGATCTGGATAGCTGCTGGCCGTCTTCTGGAACAGGAAGCCACTGCCGATTCCGAAAAGCCCATCGAGGCACAAAACAAGGCGTTCGACGTGGTTGACAAGACGATAGAGGCAGGTGTACGCGAGCTGCGACGGCACCAAGTACTTTTGACGCGGGAGCAATGGTTGAAGGAGGCGGAGCGGTGTGAAACAGAGGGGTCACCAAGGACGTGCGAGGCGATTGTCAAAGCGACGGTGGCGATGGAAATCGAAGAAGAAGACCGATTGGACACGTGGATCGCAGATGCGGAGAGCGCAGAGGCCAGAGGCATGTTTGGCACATCGAGAGCGATCTTGGCGTATGCGCTCAAGGTGTTCCCTGATAAACGCAACTTGTGGCGCAAAGCAGCAGACCTTGAAAAGGCACATGGCACCCGGTATGTATTGGGAAACATGCACTGGTGTTTCGTGTTCATGGTAGCGTTGGTAGCGAATCACTCGATGCGATACTATCGCAAGCTGTGCATTATTGCCCGCAAGCTGAGGTCCTATGGCTGATGTCTGCCAAGGAGAAGTGGTTGGCTGGGGATGTGCCTGCTGCCCGAGAAGTCCTTGAGAAAGCATTCATTGCAAACCCAGAGAGCGAACAGATTTGGCTCGCTGCTGTCAAGCTAGAAGCGGAGAATGGTGAATTGGGCGTTGCGAGGGAGCTGCTCATTCGTGCACGAACCGTGGCTGATACCGAGCGGGTATGCAATACGTATACCTCTTGTCTTCATCCAGGCTCAATATTTGACAGATATGGATGAAGTCTGCCGTGTTTGAGCGACAACAGGGCCATTATGATGTTGCCCTCGAGACAGTGTCCACAGCGCTATCCAGGTTCCCCAAGTTTGCAAAGTTATATATGATACAAGGACAAATTCACCAGCTACAAACTAATTACCCTGCCGCTCGTGCGTCATACGCAGCAGGCATGAAGGCGTGTCCGAAGGAAGTGACGCTCTGGGTCCTCGCGGCGAAGCTCGAAGAGCTAGACGGAAAAAGCATCAAAGCACGGGCCATCCTCGAAAAAGGACGGTTGGTTAATCCTGCCAACGAAATCCTCTGGGCTGAATCAGTTGGTGTTGAAGAGCGTTCGGGAGGTGCGGCACAGGCCAAAGCGATGCTGTCGCGCGGCCTTCAAGAGTGTCCAATATCTGGTATTCTCTGGTCGATGGCTATCTGGGCTGAACCACGTCCGACACGCAAATCACGGTCGGTGGACGCACTTAAAAAATCCAAGGATAATGCGATCGTGACATGTACGGTTGCGAGATTGTTTTGGGCTGAGCGCAAAGTGGAGAAAGCGAGGCAATGGTTCTCGCGTTCGGTGACGACAGAACAAGATAGGGACCAAGGTGACCATTGGGCCTGGTGGCTCAAATTTGAGCGACAGCATGGGACAGCGGTAAGTGTATTTCGATCTTGTTTGGGATGTGACGGTTCATGGACATGACCCCTTTTTAGGAATATGTTGGAGAGGTTGTGAAGCAATGCATCGCTGCTGAACCACACCATGGGCCGATGTGGCAGTCGGTAGAGAAGGATGATAAGAACGTGGGGAAGAGCACCAAGGAAATATTGGAGTTTGTGGCAGAGGCGTTGCATTGAAGCGTGGATGGGGTCAGTACAAGTGTTGAACGATCTCATCCCCTGCATGTTACTCTTAGTCATTTGTGTTGTGATCATCGAATCTCTGGCCAGATAGGACTCATTGCTGGCTGGTTCTAGCAGCGTACCACATGGAAACGAACAAGGCTCTGTTACGACGGTGGATGCCTAACCTCCATTCACCACCCAATCCACTTCAAACCAAGCAAAACCTTTGTGGGATGGATACTTTGCAAGCAGCACGATATGATGGGCGCTGAACACCGATGCGCGTCGGATGATATGGTTCGCAGAGAACTTTTAGTCGTCATTCCTGAACACCTAGCAATATCATCGTCTGTGGCTACTCCAAGTACTTGAGTTACTCCATACGTACTTATCATGCTTATACAGTGCTGCTTGAGTTGTTCTACGCCTTCAGTCCAGTGGCTAGTTATTCTACAAGGTGGCCTGCACCATAGTGCTTATGATGAACACATTATAACACTGCGGCAGAGACATGGAATCATAAGGGAAAATCGTGAAAAGCATCGCTTAGAATCTCATAGAATTCAAAAGCTTGGTGCCGCTACTACCATCGCTTTAGTGACCACAATAGAAAAAAAAAAAAACATTGTCAGCAATCACATTCAAAAGCAATTAGAAGCACAAAGGTACACATACTTGGCCAAACGCGCTGCGCTCTGGCCAATTTTTACAATTCTTTCCATGTCGTCACTGTGATGACCACAGGGTAAGTATTGTCAGCAATCGCGAATTCAGGAGTCATTACGAGTAATAGAAGCACTCAAAGGTACGCGTACTTTGCCTTGTGCTCCATGCTTTGGCTAATCTTCAGCTGCGCCATATCATTACTGTGGAACAATCTGAATTAGTGCGCGCGTCGCATGTATTCCAAAAAAAGGGACACGCAACGAGTATGCCTTTCTGCTAGCAGAGGATTCTGCATGTGCGAGAGAGAAAAGGGTAACGCAGAGGATGAAAGCGCTATATATACGCGTTTGTTAGTCAATGTGATACGAGGAATGCAAGGGAAAGCATGTACCTGAGCTTGGTGAACATGCTGGACAATAATGACTGGGTAGATGGGATATCTGAAGGACTAAGCTTTCTGGACGACAGGGTGAAATGACTTGGTTGGAAGTTTTTTATACCTCAGTGACTGTCCTTGCGTGATAGTGATGACACATTTTCCCCTCTGCTGTGGCAGCATCTGACATGTGGTCAGCGTATCCAAGCAATGTATCATTTGATGGAGACGATTTGCAGTGCACTTCGGAGAATATTCTGTCCAGGAATTCACATGCAGCGCAGCACATATGGGTACAACTGGGTCACACCAGCAGAATGAGCATCCACCGGCCACGAGTTTAATTCAGACTTACATCAAGAAAGTGGATTATACTCCGATGTCAAGTCACTCAATCACTGGCTGAAGTGGACTGAATTCGGCACGAAAGTGAAGGTAGATAGGCATACCTGAGGGCATCTCTACACTACTAGCATGACAGACGACCAATCGAGCCCCTGAGCCGCTATACCTTACCAACGAATTAAAGTTCTAAGTTCTAACGTGTAGTAGAAGAAGCGATCGTTGGATGAGCGGCAGTGTGTTGGTGTCAGTCGGGATCAGGCCACCTGACATGAAGTGTTGAACTGGCACTATTTAGCTGCCATTCACTAGCTACATCTATGTAGGATTACATTGTAGCAAAGGCCCCTATTGGCCGCTTTAACCATGATTAGATAAGGAACTACTATACAGTAGATTAGATAACCTTATCTCACACATCCTATATATGAGCTTCTAAGCTCTACATTACTATACAGAGACAACTAGAGACAAATAGAGTGGTTCACTATGTCTCCACCACCTGGTAGAGCCTGAGAGGTTCCTCCTCTGCTGGCGCCCTAGTGGCTGCCCACCTCGGTTCAACATGAAGTTACGGTTGAAATGATAGCATCACCTAGTTCCACTTCGACTTGTCATTCCATATCAAACTGATTGACATGGCTAATCATTGGGTTGATATAGGGTATGATGGTTGTCATGTGAAGTCTCGAAGCTATTCACCCGTGAATGGTGCCACCTGTTACGTAATCACGATTTCGAACGGTCAACTACAGTCATAGTACTGTGCAGGCCATGAACCGCGAGGCTCAGCCGCTCTTCAACCCACCCTGACTCTTACTGAATGATCGGAGGTTGTGTATTTTATGTATTGATGGGGGCAAGGCAGTAACAGGATGATAAAGCCGTCATCTTCAACATCGTCACAGCCTACGAGGCTGCCCCTCGCCTTCCCAACCGTTTTGTGCCGCTTACGCACGCACACTCATTGAACATGGACATGCATCGTGAAGCATAGACTCATCGAATCTTGACATTTAACCGTCGATTCCTTCTCATCACCTTAAAATACAAATGTCACTACTACTGTTAGTGTTCCTCACGTTCACCACCAAACTCAAATGGGAGATAACCTCTGACTGTAGAGCTGCCGAGGAGCTCCTCAGAGCGACTCGCGCGCACACATCCATTTTCAAGGCACTCGGTACGATTATCAGACTGTATTTTATTACCAAGCTGGTTGGTGGCGCCCCACTAGAGATAAGTATATGCATTGACCAACTCGACACGTTCCTCACAAGCGACGACACCCAACATGTGAGTTCCCTTCCCACAACTGTTGGTTCACTCCTCCAAATTATGTCTTACGCAGATCATCACCGGCTTCCCGGACCTCTCTACATTACCCAAGAACCCTCTTCGTGTACTTCCACGTCCTCTATCCATCTCATACTACCTCCTTCCAAGTACTTGCTGGCTCGATGGTGAACCGTACACCTGATAGACAGTGGAAGTCTCATTTTGGCGTCGTGTCGCATGCAGGCAGTGATCTCGAGCTCTCCGCGCTCGGCTGTAACGCGATCCGACAACCAGCAAATTGAGCGTGCGCATCCGACTTTGCGCCTAGATGGATCCGATGAGATAGCTATTGATTATGTCACCGTACGCTTCCCGACGTGTTATTCATGCGTTATCGTTTCATGACAGACTTGCCGACCAAGCTGTTGATATGACCTTGAAGTTCATGCGGTTGTGCATCTTCCTCGTGCTCAACCTTGAAAGAGTCGTTTCGATCAGGTGTCTTCTCCTTAGTAGTGGAAAGCCCGGATGCTATGTTGCCTGTGGACTCCTGGTGTGTGCACCTTTATCTTGTTCTTGCTCCCCGTTGCACGTCCTGCTCAAACTTCTGGTCTCAGACCTGGGACGTCTTCACGATCACCCCCCACGTTTCTTTCTTGAAACCTCGTCTGTCAGCCCCTGTTTGAATTTGAAGACTACCTTAGAGGGAGTAAACCCATAATAGCCTATATGACCGACCGGCTCAGGAAGATCTCTCCCGGCATCACACGTTTTGACACTCTGCAACGTGTTATGAACGCATGAATATGTATCGATTCCATGTTACCAGAACGGGACGGATTACCAACTCTTGATGCCCCATGTCCGGACACCTAGTACCCCTCCATCGGTCGCTCAGACACAGAAAGACGTCGAGCAGATCAGGGAGCTGATTAATACGCGCACAGGGGTGTTTGGCCGATGAATTTGCGCGAGACTCGTTACTAGTTGCCAACAGCGTTGGGCACGGCAAAAGGTGAGGCAAGTCTCGGTCATTTTCTCACTGATGACGGGAACTTGTCTTAAAAGCCACATTGGGTTTCAACATGTACAGTATCTGATGATACGGCGTGGCGCTATCGAATCCAAATCCCAATACTCAATGATGGATGCTATTACTGTAATGAAGTTGTAGTGTTTGCGGGGTGAGTGTCTTGTTTCAATTAATTCACGTGTGTTGGACTGGATATATTTATTTGCTTCTCCCCTAGTTGCTCTTAGACTATCGATTGGATCGTCAACCACAATTGAATCGCACGTGCTGCCCCCGCAGCTCGTACAAGTGGAAGTGGGTTCTCTCTCCTGCACCACTCCGCTATCGTTATTTTCACAACGCATAAGACATCCAAAGCCGTTTCTGTAAGCATTCCAGATGGTTTATATATATCCAGTAAAACTTACTGTATAGACATTGTAGGCAAGTTCAAACCATGACCTAGAAGGATCAGTCAAGCTGCGAAAAGACCCACTCGATGACCAAGTGACACGATTGCGACTAGGGCATATTGAAGTAATCGAAAATGCTCGATGAAACAGTACCAAGGCACGACACGTGAGCAAGTCCGTGCTAAGCGTTGCCAAGCTTGGCTCGCGTATTTTCTTATTCGGACATTGCTTGGACGTCAACAGTTTGCACTTGATGTTCAAACACACTTCGAACCTTAACAGCCTGAACTAAAGTGCTTCTGCCTGGTACGGTTCAGAGTTTGGGGAAGATTAGGCTTTGAGAAAAATTCGACCCAACCCTTCTAGTACTGTGCTAGTAGATATGATGGAGACATCTACGACACCGCGCAAGCGAAATACATCTTATCATGAAGGGAAATTACAAAAAAGTGGCCGCTCATCTATAGTCTCAGGGCGTTTACTGAAGGGAAACACCTCCAGGTACTGTAGTGACCACAACAGGGAAAGACATCGTCAGCAATCGTAGGTTCGAAAGTCATTATAAGTAATATGGAAGCACAAGGTACACATACCTTCCCTTAACGTCAAGTTCAGGGCTTGGCCAAGCTGCATAATCGTCATGAGGTCACCACTGCGGCATGAATTAAATCAATGTGTATGTTGAAAGTACCAAAAGAAGTACCCACCCCAAGTGCGCTATTTGAGAAAAAGTTATCGCATATGACAGAGAGAAGAAGACAGCACAGAGGGTGAAAGTACTGTATGTGCACGTTTGTCAATGCCAAAACGAGGTACGCAAAGAAAAGCATGTACCTGAGTTTGGCGAACATGCTAGATGATGAAATGTGAAGTTATCGAGTAGATGGGATGTGAGGATTATGTTTTCTAGGGTGAAACGACATAACTGGAAGCTTTTTATACCCTGGAGATTGAACTCCCAAGTCCCCATTCTGTTAGTATAGATTGTGTCAACTTGAAGTGTCGTATCATGACGATAGAGACAATTTGTGCATTCTGGGGAAATTTCTGTCTGGATATCTACATGCAGTGCAGCGCACCAGTCGCATATCAAAGCAGGCCGTCACGTGTCAGCCACAAGTCAAAATCAGAGCCTGTATAGAGAAGTCGAATGCTCAAGTCGCACCGAAATTCAGATTCGCTGAAGCAGATCGGGTTCTGGCAGTGCAGAGGCGAAGGTAATGGGGCGATAGCCCATGGACATGCCTGAGGACATCCTCACACAGGAGACAAATCAAATCGCTGAACATGCCATGCCAAGGAAAAGAATCTCCAGCTGGCACTGTACCTGGTACAAGAATAAGCGAGGGAATGCAAAGTGGTGGCACCCTTCAACTTTCCGGGTATCTCCGAGCCTGTACATCATGTCACAGTTACAATGATACATCACCTAGATTTTGGATCCATCCATCTTCACTTCGATCATTTGTTCTTCTGTATCAAACTGATTGACATACTACCTAATTGTTGGATTTATATATGATATGATGGTTGTCATGTGCTGGGTTATCCGAAAGGCTATGACGCCATAGATGCACATTTATTCCCACCGCGTTCTGTGCTGTGTCTCGCGTAACTGTTTGTGTGCGCGCCGCGTTCCAGCACTGTAACCCGCGCAGCTGTTTGCGCG
>JBBPKD010001375.1:0-10101 GCA_038089075.1 Singerocomus inundabilis
ACCTTAGCTTAGTTCTCCCTTGTCTTATCTAGTGTTTGCAACATTAGTTTGCTAGCTAGATCAAGGTCCCCTAAGTCTCCCCTCAGTCCTAAGTCCTTAGCCACCCACAGGCTAAGCTCCTCAGTCCTTCCCTTCATCTAAGGGAACCTTGATACGCTCTAAGAACCACTAGGAGACTTACTTCATTCTTGCAAGGGCTACGCTCATCTCCACCAGAGCCAAACGTAACAGGATGCAAAGAAGCAAACACTGAAATAACTAAAAGTTGGAATGAATACACATACTGGTTACTTCTTGATTTTTAGGAGGGGATCTTGAATCACTGCTGTGGGGCTTAAGACTGGCTGGACTGGGGATGTAAAAGGTAGAGGGTAATCTTAAGTGGACTCACTCCTTTGCAGGTGAATATCCAAGTAGATTAGGCTAAGGGACGACAGCCAATACACAGTCCCTTATATACTACTAATACATGCGCACGGATCAAGCTGTGTGTGAGTAAAGAAGTATCCGGTAATTAAAAAAAGTGCTTCCATTAAATGGAAAGGAAGTTAAGAAGCACAGAGATTAAAGAAAATCATGCCATGCCTGCTGTGCATGGAAGAAAGCACAACACATGCTAAACGCTGTTATGATACAGGATTTTACCATTGAATCCCATAACATTTCTTTTTCCCTAATCACATGACCCTTTTGTCCCTTCACAACAGCACACCTTCATCCTGTCATGTTTTCACATCTTCACTCTCTTCACCATTTCATGATATCACCAATTACCCCTAACTTTTGATTATCACCTACAGGCATTCTTGCCTCCTTCATTACCGCTCTCCCTGATCAATTGGTCATGACTCTGCAGAATCATTGATCGATCTCTGCCACGATCACATTCCTGATCTTTCACATCTTATGATTGATCTTCCATTCTTTCCTTCTACCATGAGGTACACTTCTGTACTTCTTAACCTTATGGCTTACCTTGTGTTTCCTTTGAGGCTCTGCCTCATGGACTTTACCCTTTACCCTACAATCTAAATACAGTAATAGCATATACCCTAAACAATGTCATAGCTTGATCTGTGCATTCTCCTGTATCGTATATAAGGGGTTATGAGATGGCTAATATCTCCCCAGCCTAATCCACTTGTTACCTCTCCTACTCTGCCCTCACTGGTGGCCTAGTGAAGTTAAGAATGGCAAGTAGTCAGCGGTTATTTGCCTGCCCACCAGCAATGGTGCCCAGAAGTGAGGCTGCTTGGAGATAAAATCAACCTCCCTCCATCCCAGTCCAGCCAGCACACCAACTCATATCTCATGTCAAGTTACAATCCCAAGACTTGCAGTACGCACTCCATTTGTTACTCTATTATTTAACCAGTACCAGGACTACACCTTGGAATAGGCTAGTCATCTAATCTTACCAGATAACCATGTGACTCAAGATCAATACACCGATCAAGACGATATTATACCTGCGGCACAGTTAGGTTCTCACCACCATTGTGCCTTATTATATTTCCAGATATCTATGAGCCATAGTGCCATAGAAGATTATGTGGTAGCACAAGAGCACCCTTGATATGGGTGGCACTCACAAACAGCTTACAAGGGTGGCAACCTGGATATAGCCATACAAGAAACCCTTCCCTTCAGTCAAAGCCCCATAGTACGCATGCCAGGTCGCCTGACAGGACCACGGAGATAGTTGTGGCAGTGTAGCTCTCTTGTGTTCACAACAAACGCATGGTATGGTAGAATGGAAGTCAAAGCATGACTCTGAACATGCAGGTGCCATGTGAAGGTGTGAAATGATGAAAAGGTGAAAATATCACGTGACCTTGTGAATATGTGAAGGTGTGAAATGATCATGTGATCTGAAAGATAAGATAAGATAAAGGAAAAGAAAGAAATTGTATAAGTGTCTGAATGAATTCACAACAAGAGGGAAGAGTGTCCACCCTTTTCTTGCTGAAAATGTCCATGAAGTCGTGGTACTCTGGAGGAACTCTGGAGAGGTCCACTTCCTCAGAAGCATTGAAGATGGAGGTGAAGCAAGCTTCAATCTGATTGGAGGTCTGGAGGTGGATGGCAAATTGGACTAAGCTGTCCAACTTGCATGCATGCATGAATGCAGTGGCATTAATGAAGGAGACTGAAGGGTAGGTAAGTTCAGAAGCCATAAATAATTCTGGAGGTGAGTACTTCTGAGGCAGAGGCCTCAGAGGCATAGAGGGTAACATCGGGCTTGGCACTTCTTCTATAGGGGCCATGAATGAGATGCTGCTCGTAACCCAGTCAATCGATGGATTGTAGTGGGTAAGCCAGCTGTGTCCTAAAACCAACAAATATGAGGAGTTCAAGGAGGTGACAAAAAATGTCTCAGAGGTAGAATCACTGGAAGGCAGGAGAAAGGAAAGATCTACAGTGGAGGAGATAACCAAAGCGGAGGACCCATCAAAGAGACAGAGAGAAATAGGAGGAATAGAGTTCGTAGGAATGCCATGCTTTTTAACAAAGGATAAATCAATGAAGCAATGAGTAGAGCCAGAGTCTATGAGTGTAGATACAAAGGACAAGGAAAGCTGAGGAATAGAAACAAGTGGATGAAGAGAGTTCAGATTGCAAAGAGTGGATGCATTGAGACATAACTCTATTAGAGTATGGTTGGGTTCAATGCGACTCCCAGTCTGTGCAGAGTCAGAGGAGTTGCACTCTATTTTTTTGCCTTGAAGGAGGTGGGGCCAGAGGAGGACATTGCTGGATTAGCAGTAGCAGTGTGAGCCTTCGCAGCTCTAGAGGTTGACTTAGGATAATCTTTGGCAGAATGCCCAGCATTTCTGCAGAAAAAACATAAGTTGAATTTCAGCCAGCACTGATACTTCTTAGGGAGGAGTTTGCCATCTTTGCCAAGCTTTGAAGAAATGGAAGGGTTAGTGGTACTATCCTTACTATCTGTGTTTTTACCCCTGAAGAAGTTCAAAGAACTTTTAGTGGAGGCAGAGTTAGAGTTACCTTTGGACTTATTGTCCTTAGGCTTTGACGAAGAAGTGGAGTTGGAGTTGGAGTTGTTGGTCAATGACTTGGAGTTGTTCTGCTGAATGGAGTTGGAGTTAGAGGCCTTGTTAGCACGATTGATCTCTTCCTTACATTCCCAGTGTCGATGGTCAATTTGCTGGGCGAGGATTCGGAGATTGTGGATGTTGTCAGGCTTACCCTGCCATGACAGCTCATCCTTTATATGGTTCGGAAGTCTGTTGTAGAAACTCCAATGCAGAGCACCAGGGCTCCACTCACGAACTTGGGTTGCAAGGCAGTTCCACTCAACAATATATCTGGAAATTCATTGTGAGTCTCACATCTGCAGTTGCTCAAGTTGAGCTTCTGCATCTGCAACAGGGTCATGAGGACCAAAGTTAGACTGCAGCTCAAAAAGAAAAGTTTTCCAGTTCGTCATCCATAGAGGATGAAACTGCAGAGGTTTGTCTCCAAGCAAGTCTGACTCAAAGTACTCTAGAGCAATGCCCTTGAGATATGACTGCATGAAGATTACCTTAGATCAGTCCTTCTTGAAGGACTTTGGGTTTGCTTGGAAGTTCAGTTCACATTGAACTATGAATGAATGAAGTTTCTTCGAATCAGTCCCATTGAATGGGTCAGGTTCATGGACTTTGGTCTTTGGAGGGTTGGAACTCTTGCATCGTAAGGCCTGTTTGGTCAGTTCATGAATAGAATCAGCAAGTTGTGAAAATGGCTTAAAGGCCAGCGAAATATTGTTGGCTGGTTCAAAGGCATCTTCCTAACATCAACCTCAAGGATCTTTATCATCTTTGGAGTCAGAGGAGTTTGAGGAAGGATCACCATCTCAACCATCGTCTCCTGGCCCAGAGGGTGGAGGTCTGCCAGGCCCACCAAGTTCTGCATCATCATCATCAACTGGTAGTTTCCTGAAGCAGGATCCCAGAGAAGACTCTAAATCTTCTGGAAGTGGTGTCAAGGGAGACAGCAAGCTTCAATTGGTGAGGTAACCGGAGATAGAGTCACCAGGCCTGGCAGACAGGCTAGTGAACTCACTAGGAATGATGCGAGAGCTGCCAAAAGCACTATGCAGAGCACTTTTATGTTGATAGGTGAACATTCTTGAAGTCATAAGTGAAGGAATAAAGTCCTATACAACTGTGAGTACGAATATACTGTCAAGTCCATGTCCTCCATGTTGAAGTTTGACCAGAGTTGCAGAGTTTTGAGGGGGAGTGAAGGAGTTAGTGATAAAGGTGGACTGAAAGTCCTAGTGGGGGAACAGAGTAGTGGGGGACTTAGTGAGGATGTCAGCACAGGACTTATGTGTTGCACCCTTATATAGGACCATGTCCTTGTATTTCGTAGGATGTAGGATTGGAGGTCTGAAATGAAGGTAGCATAGGAGAAGTAAGAGTGGGCAAGGTAGTCGAACGATGATAGGAGGAGTGACTTAGTTGATATTCATACTAAGGAGACATACAGAGAGTGCAGCTCTTAAGTACAAGTAAAGTAAGGTACAAGGTACAAGATGAAACAAGTAAGCATGTGGAAATGTCAAGTAACCATATGGTAATGTCAAAGAACATATGGAGATATCAAAGAATAACAGAACAAATGATAAGAGAATGACAATGACAAGATGTAATGTACATAGCAATGATTGAAGACAAATAGATCTGGTGTGGTCTAGACTGGTCGCGATGGAGGAACAAACTTCAAAGTAGGAACTCTGAGGGATAGGAGTTGTAGAAGATGCAAGGATCAACAGAGTTGGATGGAGTTGGATGGAGGAGGGGCAATAGGGGTCAGAGGATGGATATGACAGCCTGCCTCTTCTCTGCCACTGCAGCACAGGCTTGTGCCACTTCCTTCTTCATGCGACATGCCTCCTTGGCCTTCTCATGTTTCTTTCTCACTTGCTCCTCTGCCTCACGTCATTGATGTCACCCTGCCTCTTGCTTCTTGTGCTTTGCAAGCTTTTCGACAAGGGCTTGTAGCCGGGCATACTTTTCTTTGTCATTGGGTGTGGGGCTATGCAACTTGTTGGCCATGGTGAGGAGTGGTGGTAGTAGTGGTAGTGGTGGTGGTGAGGGTTTGGACCAATGTGATGCAACATGACAACTCCTATTACCTGAGGTGAAAATTTCTAACTCCAATGGGCACATGCTACCCTCTTATTCCTTTGATTCCCCCTCTTCACAGGGGCTTGACAGCCCCCTAGGATTGATTGGTTCATTCTCTGTGCATATCATGGCCTTGAGGGCTTGGCCTTAATGGGGGGGCACTGTCATATCCATCCTCTGACTCCTATCACCCCTCCTCTGTTCAACTCCATCCAACTTTATTGACCCTCATATCTTCTACACCTCCTATCCCTTGGAGTTCCTACTCTGGAGTTCGCTCCTCCATTGTGACTAGTCTAGACCACACCAGATCTATTCATCTTCAATCATTGCTGTGTACATTATGTCTTGTCATTGTCATTTTCTCATCATTCATTCTGTCACTCTTTGATGTCTCCATATGTTCCTTTGACATTACCATATGGTCACTTGACATTTCCACATGCTACATTGTTTCATCTTGTACCTTGTACCTTACTTCACTCATACTTAAGAGCTGCACTCCCTGTATGTCTCCTTAGTATGAATATCAACTAAGTCACTTCTCCTATCATCATTCGACTACCTCATCCAGTCTCTACTCCTCCTATGCTACCTCTGCTTCAGACCTCTGCTCCTATATCCTATGAAATACAAGGACATGGTCCTATACAAGGATGCAACACATAAGTTCTGTGCCAATGTCCTCACTAAGTCCCCCACTACTCTGTTCCTTTGCTAGGACTTTCAGTCCACCTCTGCCACTAACTCCTTCACCCCCCCTCAGAACTCCACAGCTCCAGTCAGACTTTGACATGAAGGACACAGACTTAACAGTATATTTGTACTCACAGTTGTATAGGACTTTATCTCTCCACTCATGACTTCAAGAATATTCACCTATCAACATGAAAGTGCTCTGTATAGTGCTTTCGGCAGCTCTTTGTTATGGAACAGTATTATTTTCACTTTTCTTTGCTTATCTTATCTTATCTTCAGGTCACATGACTTCTTTACATTTCACATCATCACGTGTCACCCTTCTTACTCTTCACCCTTCACACATGCACTTTTCACAAAGTCACGCTTCCATTCTGCCACACCATGCCCTAAGTGCATGTTGTGCTTTTTTTCATTTCTGCTTGCTTCTTTTCTTTTCCATTTCATAGAAGCTAAGCCCTGAATGCACTTGATGTGCATTCCTTTCATTTCTGTTTTCCCTTTACCCTAGCATAGCTTGGTCCATGCTAGGTATTCTGTAGTATAAATACAGGTGTACTTTGGCTGAATCCCCTCAGCCTAATCAACTTGTCAAAGTCGCCTTAAGCCCCTGAGCTTTAAGGAGTGAGTTGACGTTGGTGAAGCAACATCTCCTCTTCTTTCTTCCAGCCAGCCAGACAGGTTACAAGAGGTGCTCAACCTATTCATGTACTCAACAGAAGGCTACTCTATAGGGTGTACAATTGACTTAGTGTTGTCGTGTCTGCTCACTCTTTAGTTTCGCAACACTTTGATTAGGCTGAATACCTATATGGTAGCCTAGAGTTTTGCTTCACAGATATTACTCAATAACCCCGAGGGTAGAGTTCTACAAGAATGGCTTTATACACCATCGGACTTAGTGTCCTCGCTGCTTTATCCATCACCATGTCTGCAGCTCTAGTACTGTATCTTGTCTTAGCTTAGGGCCAAAGAAATTCATTGAAGACATCGATTGACTCTGGCACAAGAGTCATAGTATTACATCACATCTTACCAAAATTGGGTCGAATCCTTCGATCCCTATCAATCAGATTCTAACAGCTCCAAAAAAGGCTTAGAAGCCTCTTTTCTCGACAACTTTCCCCCACCGCCAGTTGAGCCTTTTGCTCCCAATATTCCTTCTGCCATGTCTTTTGATCCCTCCGGCTCAAATGTCCCTAATCAGCAGATGCTGAATATCCTTGAACAACTTGCACATATAATGGCATCTATCAATGCCAATGCCACACACAAAGATGTCACTAAAAAGATCGCCAACCCAGGCAACTGGGATGGCAAGAAAGATTCTTTTCGTCTATGGATGATGAAGATTGAGTTATGGGAAGGGATGCAACAATGGGGCAGCAACAAGCTCCATACCATTGCAATTCTTTCTTAATTAGAAAAAGACGCTGAGACGTTTGCCCGTCTCAAGCTAAAAGAATTCTCCAAGGTAGAAAAAGAACCTCAACTCAATTTGGAAAAGGATCCCATCCCTGGGACTTATCTTGGGGACAGAGCATGGCCCAACATAATGGGTCTCAAACATCATTTTATCAAACACTTCTGCATTGACTCCTTGGCCCATAAGGCCTTATCAAAACTAGAAAAGTTGTATCAAAATGGCAAGAACACTTTCGACTGGACCAGCAAGTTCCAGTTGTTAATAAAAGAAGCAGAGATCTCGGACGACCACGCATTGTCCATCCTTAAGCAAATGGTGGATCGTCCAATTTACCATCAAGTAAACTTACAAGACTGTAGAGCATCCTACAGCAAATTTTTGGAACTAGCTCAGAACGTGGGCCATGCATTTGAGAAAGAGAAAGAAGAACGTGGCACCACAGTAAAGCCCTTTTTTCATGGCTATGGACAACAAGGAAGCCAGTGGCAATCTGGTGGTAACTCACCTCAACAACCTCAATACATGGCTACGGGAACTCAACCTGGCTGTGGAGCCCCTATGGAGATTGGGCAACAGAGTCAACGCTCAAGCTCATCTTCGAAATTCGCACCAAGGTCTGAGACACAAACTTGCTACAACTGCAACAAGAAAGGCCACATCGCTCCTAACTGTCAGGAGCCAAAAAGAAGACAAGTCCACTCTCAAGGTGGCTATAATCAATGAGGACAGTGGTGCCCCCCACAATATGAATACCTCGCACCAATCCCCACTCCCGAGATGACACAGATTCGCAAAGTCTCCTCCACTACTCCCAGATTTGTTTTGGAGGAAGCTAAAGCTTTCTATTGAGACAAGTTCGAATCTGAACTCAAAGCCAAGCAGTGTGGCCAAGTACATTTAAACTAGAACTGACCAAGATTATTAAAGGTGATCAAGATTGAAGGACATTTTCTAATTCCCGTTTTCCTCAAATTCCAGAAATAATCATAATTCCAGAAAAAATTAAGAAGATACAAAATGACAAAAAGATTTCTCCTGCTACGCTTTCTCCTTCATCTGACATATTTAATGCTACTGACATTTTTGACCCTAGTGGTCTAGATAACTGTATTAATTTAGCATTTGGTCGATCCGTCAGGGCATCTTGAGAGAGCGTGGCACCAGATCTCAAATATAGTGTGCTTAATTCCCTGATTATGGAAAATAAGATTCCTCTTTCTTTATCTATTAAAACCTCTACTTTACAGAAAACCAATGCTCATTACAGAGAGTATAACATCCTGTGTACCATCGAAGTGCCCTATGAGGGTCAGGCACGCAAGGTTACCCTCAAAGCTCTCTTGGACTCTGGGGCCTATTCAACTTTCATTGACGCCCATGTCGTTGAAAAGTATGGTCTTAAAAAGAAACCTCTCCATCGTTCCCTCGAAGCGGTTAATGCTGATGGGTCAATAAATGCCCAAGGAACTATCACTCACTATGTATCCCTGTACATTACTCTCACAGGACACACAGAAGCCCTAGATGTTCTGGTTTCAACACTAGGCACACATCAAATCATTATCGGATATGATTGGCTTGCTTGCCACAACCCTGCTATAAATTGGGTTGAAAAAACTATCTCATTCCCTCAATGTACCCCCTCTTGCAAAGCTCATCAGAAGCTCACCGCCAATCTTTGCACTATCTCCATTGAAGAACAAGCTGAACTTGAAAAGGCTGTTCCCAAGGTTTACCACGACTATCTAGACATTTTCTCGGAAGAAGAATCCAATCGTTTTTTCAAGAGGAAACCATGGGATCACACTATAGAACTCAAGGAAGGCTTCGTGCCAAAGAAAGGTCATGTTATTCCACTCTCTGATGCCGAGCAAGAAGAAGTCCGTACGTTCCTCTCCAAAAAACTGAAGAAAGGTTACATCAGACCTTCAAAGTCTTTACAAACCGCTCCAGTTTTCTTTATTCCCAAGAAAAATGGGAAGAAGAGGATGGTTATGGACTATCACTATTTAAATGAAGGCACAGTCAAGAATGCCTATTCCTTACCCCTAATTTTGACTCTCATCGATCGGCTAAAAGGTGCCAATATATTCACCACTCTGGATTTACGCTGGGGTTATAACAATGTTTGCATCAAAGAAGGTGATGAATGGAAAGGTGCCTTTGTTACACCTGAAGGCGCTTATGAACCGTTGGTCATGTACTTTGGCATGACTAATTCACCGGCAACATTCCAGCAGATAATGAACGACATCTACAGGGATATGTGGATTTGTGTTTTTATTTATCTAGACAACATCTCGGTCTTCACTAAGGGCAAGACCTGTGAAGAACATGAAAAAATAGTTCAGGAAGTCCTTTAACGACTTCGTGACAACAACTTGTATGCCAAGCCATCCAAGTGTCACTTTTCGCAGGACAAGGTTGATTTCCTAGGAATGGTCATCTCCAAGGATGGAGTAGCAATGCAAAAAGGCGAGGTCGACGCCATTTTAGATTGGCCAGTGCCGAAGAAGATCAAAGATGTTCAATCTTTCCTCGGTCTTTGCAACTACTACCATTGATTCATCAAAGATTTTGCGGAAATCTCAAAACCACTTACTACGCTCACATGCAAAGACACTTCTTTCAAATGGAATTCTCCCCAACAACAAGCATTTGATATGCTTAAGAACACATTTACCTCTGCACCTCTCCTTGTTTTCCCCGACACCACCAAATCTATGTGGATTGAAGCTAATGCATCAGATTTTGCAACCGGTGCAGTTCTCTCACAGCAATGTGAAGATAGTGTCTGGAGACCATGCGCATTGTAGTGTCGTTCCTTCATGGAGGAAG
>JBBPKD010001376.1:0-10095 GCA_038089075.1 Singerocomus inundabilis
CCACTTATCCAAGAATTCATAAATAAATTATTGGATAATATTAATTCCCGCAACGTTTGAACTGGTCCCAAAATGCCTTCCGTCGCTGAAAAATCGTCAAAGCTGGAGAGTCTGTCTGCGCACTTTCCTTTGACGCTGCCAGTGCCAACGCCAACGACCCATTCACACATCCTCACCGCCCAGGACATTCACCGTGAAGAAGACTTACTTCGGAACCCATCGTCTTTCCGAGCATGGTGGACGGCTATACAAAACACCAGGGATGCGTTCAACGCGTTACTCAAGGAAGAACGGCGGGCAATCCCTTCGCTTGATGAAAGCGCCAAGTTACTCGGACCGCTCTCGACTCCGCTAGGAAGACGATCCCTACAATCTTTGACCTACATCTACGAGGCTGCGCTTGCCCAGTTCCCGGGATCCTTCAAGCTATGGAAGTCATATTTGCAGATGCGAATGTCATATGTCCTTGGCAAACTGATGCACAAGAAACAAGCAGGCGGGCGGAAAAAGTTCCCGGAAATGAAGGACGCGTTGGAGGAGGAGCAAGAAAGCTTGGAAGAGTGGGAAGGCGGGCTCGATGGTGTCGTCGGATGGGAGGAATGGAAGGCTCTTATTGCAACGTATGAGCGCGCCCTGATGTGGTCGCCCAAAGTATGCCCAATTGTCTGACCCATCGCCCAGTCATGTTAACACATCATTTAGCTTCCGCGCCTCTGGCTGATGTATTTCTCTCTCTTCTTCCACCCAATGTGTCCTCCTGCAATCTCGTACACCCATGCCCGGCGGACGTTTGACCGTGCTTTACGCACATTGCCACCTTCCTTACATTCCCGTATCTGGATCAGGTATCTACTTTGGGCTGAAAGTAAAGGTGGTATTACCACCGTCTCAGTATACCGCCGGTATCTTGCCGTAGACCCAAGCTTGACCGAGCACTACGCCTCCATCCTTCTTTCTCCTGCCGACTCCGCCCCGAGACCTTTGGAAGCCGCAAAGCTCTTGCTGTCCTTGGCAAGAAAAGCAGCGCGAGGTGGATACGTCAGCCCGGAGAGCAAGAGCCCGTACCAACTACTAGGAGATTTTATCAACGTTGTGGAACGCTTTTCCGATGAGGTTGGTCTCGATGTTCCCGACACCGTGCAAGCAAATGAGGCAAATTCCAATGCCGATGCCGAAGCCGAACTTCAGGACACTCGTATTCAGGAACTTGCTTCAGCTGATGGCCAGCTTATTCGCATGGCTGGTCCAGCAGTACCCGTCTCGACAGACGGAAAACCACTTCCAACGCATGACGAGGACGAAGATCCCCTCAGCAAGCGTAAGTTGAATATTGAGCGCATAATCCATAAAGACGGTCTTGAGGTCTATAAGGACCAAGCTGGCCGACTGTGGAGTGGACTTGCGACGTATTGGATCAAGCGTGGTGAATTTGATCGTGCAAACAGCACATTCGAAGCTGGTATCGCGTCTGTTCTTACTGTCAGAGACTTCACCCAGATCTTCGACGCGTATGTACAGTTTACCGAATCGCTTCTCAGCGCGATGATGGCGAGCCTAGAGGAACCGGATGAAGATGAAGAAGATGCAAAGCAGACGGAGCGCGAGCTGGACACCAAAATGAAGGAATTCGAAGCATTGATGGACCGAAGACCATTCCTTCTCAACGATGTCCTTTTGAGACGAAACCCGAATGACGTGCAAGAATGGGAGAAGAGAGTGGCACTATGGGGTGAAGATGACGAGCGGGTACGAAGTAACCAAACCTCCCTGAAATTTATTGATACTAATGTGTCTAGGTGGCTGAAACATATACAAAAGCACTGGAAATTATCCAACCTCGTAAAGCTACCGCTAATTTCCACCGCCTTTACATCAACTTTGCGAGGTTCTACGAGGAAGGAGGTATTTCAGGTGCAGCGGAGCCTGATCTGGACAGTGCTCGCAAAATCCTCGAAAAGGCAACGAAGGTTAATTTCAAGAACGTCGAAGACCTTGCTGAGATTTGGTGCGAATGGTCAGAGATGGAGCTTCGTCACGAGTAAGTCCTTATTCGACCAACGTACTCTAAACATACTAACAAGGCATAGAAACTACGATGAAGCTATCCGTGTTATGCAACGAGCAGCTGCCATTCCAAAGAACACAAAAATTAATTACCACGATCATGTATGTCAACTTCTACTACTCATCTACAGTCCTGACCGCTCCTGTCAGTCACTTTCTGTTCAGACGCGACTTTTCAAGTCGTTGAAACTTTGGTCATTCTACGTTGATCTGGAAGAGTCGATAGGCACCGTCGAATCAACAAAAACTGTTTACGAGAAGATCATGGACCTTAAGATCGCGAATGCCCAGATTATAGTCAACTACGCCGCTTTCCTAGAGGAAAACCAATACTGGGAGGACAGCTTCAGAGTATGTCTGTCGTCATTCATGATACTTTCCCCGGCAATAACCGTCCACTAACAGATATATGAGCGTGGGACGGAACTTTTCACGTTCCCTATCTCATTCGAAATTTGGAACATTTACCTGTCCAAATTCGTAAAACGTTATGTATGTCAACCCCGTAATTACTTCGACATAGCCTTAATGTGTCTCAGGGGGGCTCAAAGCTAGAGCGGGCGCGAGACCTGTTTGAACAGGCGCTTGAGAAATGTCCAGCAAAGGCCTGCAAGCCATTATTCCTTATGTATGGCAAGCTCGAAGAAGATTACGGCCTAGCGAAGCGTGCCATGTCTATCTACGAGCGTGCCACACAAGTGGTTGCTAATGAGGACAAGTTCGAGGTGTGTGCGCTCCTCATCAGGGTGAACAGTCTTTGAACGTTAAATCACACTAGATGTTTACCGTATATATTGCCAAGGCTACAGCAAACTATGGCCTGCCAGCCACACGACCCATATACGAACGAGCACTCGAGGTTCTACCAGACAAGCAAACTGCAGAGATGTGCCTACGGTTCGCTGCTCTCGAGCGCAAGCTCGGGGAAATCGACCGCGCTCGCTCCATTTACGCTCATGCCTCGCAATTTTGCGACCCACGGGTTAACCCCAAATTCTGGACTGAATGGAACAGCTTTGAAATTGAAACTGGCTCTGAAGACACATTCCGAGATATGCTACGGATTAAACGGAGTGTTCAGGCTCAGTTCAACACGGAAGCATCTTACCTTGCTGCACAGACCTTGTCAGCCAAACAAAATGGAGCGTCCCCGCAACCTACCGCTCCGCCAACTGATGCCATGGCTGCTGCTGAGCAGCAAGCTGGCACGACCAAAGGGCCAGCTTTCGTCGCCGCTACAAAGACGGCTCTTCCAACACCGGAAGGAACGGAGCCACCACCAATTCAACAAGAGGGCAATGCAGACGAAATTCAGATATCAGACGAAGATTTGTAGAGACTGTCGTACTCTGCTCCTATGCCGTGTTATTTCGTGTCCCATCTTTCTATCTCAACTGCACAGAGATCTTCCCATTTAGCCTCCCACCCGTTTTCGACGAGATAAGGTTGCTCCGCCCACTGGGTGACAGCGGCTCGAGATACCTCGAACGTGACGGAATGACTCCGTAGTTTATCTATGATGTCCTTGACGAGAGAGAGGGACCGATGATATGGTTGTTCGACCTCTGCTACAGATATGACTGCGAAGGATCAGCCGATGTAAGATCTGTTGCTAAAAACGATATCGCACCAAATTTCTCGAGTGGCCACGAGACCCAAAGTGCCTCTTCCTGGCACCACCTGGCGCCTTTTGTTCTCTGAGCTTCGTGGTATAATACTTCCAAGTTGTCTAGCACGGTGCTCATGCGTCGCAGTAACTTTTGCTAGGGAACATTATGTCGGTGCCTCAACGACAGAGCTGAGCCTTACAAGCTTGGCAGCCACTACGTCGAGCTGGACTATGCTCTCGTCCATGATGGCGAGCTTAGGGCCAACAATCTCAGACCGTGGCTGGCCGTTCAGGGGGAGCAGAGCAAGTGTGTTGCTGGCGAGGTGAGGCGAAGCTTCAGATTACTGACTTGGAATGGAGGAGGCATGCGCACTCGAGCTCTGTTCTCGCATCGACCAACATATGAGCAGCTCTTAGCCCGTCGAGAAGGACGACATCGTCCCACGTCTGTGCTATTGAACGTAGTTCTTGGAGCAGTATCCTCAGCTTCCGGTGGAACGTGGACTCGGAAAGTCGAGACGTGGATGACGGGGGGACGACAGACTGAGTAGATTGTAGAACGGGGGAAGGCGTCGGTGTCGATGGTCCTTTGAATGATGCGAGTCGTTTGCTCATGAACTTGATAGCACCGAGGAGAGATTAGATTAGATAACAAGAACCGAGCGTGACCCCAAAAGCAAAAACTCTCGTCTGCCATAGATCATGGACGACACAGTCCTTCTTAGATCTGAAGCGGAACTCGTAAAAGACGAGGCAAGTCGTTCGTTGTAGATATTCATTCATCCCGAAACGTGTCGCAGGCTCGTCGGCAAAAGTCAGAGAGAACAAAGACCATCGGTCTTCCGATTCAGCTGACCGGTAAAGCCTTGGATATACACATCGAAGGAAATGATGCATGGATAGCTGAAAACACGCACGTTGCCAAGAAGATTGACCTAGAGGCAAGGAGTCTCGAAAGCCATCTCTCACTGAGCGTTTGCCAAATCCCAACACCAGTCAGGGAGCACCTTGCAAATATACAAAGGCCACACTGCGCCAGTCACTTGCCTGACCTTCTTCAAAACTAATACCGCAGCTGATAGTCGAGTGCTTATCACGGGATCCTGGGACAAGGCAAGTCGGACGTTCACCAAATGTATTGCGTCGACACTGAACCAGCCCATAGACGATCAAACTATGGAACACCGATGTCTGTTGTTCTCGTTTCTTGCACCGCTCGACTGGTGTCCTGATTTTTATAGACGAAAGGATTGACCTTTTCAACTGCTGCTCACGACGATTTCGTAAAGTGCTTGTTTGTGTTCCCAATCGCCAGACTTCTGGTGTCGAGCAGCTCAGATAAAACTGTCCGATTTTGGTAGGCGTGCGTGCATATTTATATTGTCATCCTAGTCAACCAGCACACAGGGACCTTACTAGTGTCTCAGAGGGAAAACTCATGCCTGCCGGATCCATCTCTGCACATACTCGCCCCGTCGAATGTTTAGCTGGTGTTGCTCACTCGGAGACATCGGTTACGTTGATGACTGCGGACACGATGGGCGTTATCAAGATATGGAAACTAGACAAAGAGTCTGGACCTGACCCAAGATGGCGCAGCAACCTGCAGGATACATTAAACTACCACCGAACGAGGGTCACCGAGATCCTCTACGGAGCCGGCATAATCTGGACGGGTAAGTCTGAGTATTGATCGTCCCGCTCTATGCTTCGATCAATACACCCTCTAGCTTCCTCGGACGAGACGGTCCAAATTACTATCTACCCTCCGGATCCTGCATTGACCAAGCCTGTTCCTCCACTCCACCACCCGCTCCCAGTTCGCGCTGTTCTCCCACTCTCACTCACACCGTTTGCAGAGCCCTACGTCGTCAGTGCTTATGGAGATGTGATTCGGTTATATGACGTTTCCACCCTATCTGAGCCAGAAATTCTTGGTGAGATTGATGCTCATTGGCACGACGTAACGGCTGTCAGACTCTGGATGCGGACGAGCAAGAATGTAACCGGTCAGACCAGGATCGAGCCATGGATCGTCTCCACTAGTCTAGATGGCACCATACGTAAGTGGCGCTTTAGTGGTAAGTGTGATCCCTGTGGAGGAAGACTTGGTTGAATTGAATTTGGATCAGAGCTTGCGACCTCCACGCCTAACAATCTCGCCGACACAACAGAGCCAGTCGTCACTGGTCCCGTTCCAGAACCCGCCGAAGATGCCCGGGCAGGCCGTTTAACAGAAGAGGAAGAGCGCGAACTCGCTGAGCTGATGGGAGAGGATTGAACTAGCAGTTTAAACATGTCGTATGCGTACGAATGCACCGGGTACTAGTGGTCATCTCTTTGGACACTCGTCTAGCACTCTCTTAGTCATTCGGAACCAGTCTGCTATCTTTCCCCCAAATAACATCTCGAAGGATGCAAGACTCCCGCTGGAAGTCTGTGATTGGCGTAAAAGAGCTTTACTGTAAGGTTGAAAAAATGACGCCAGACTTTTGTATGCGGTGTGATGCTTATCAATAGACACGCAAGCTTATGTTGCAGAGTGATAAGTTACCGGCACTGGTCAGAGTTCTGTGTCCGACTTCGTCCGAAAGCAAAAATCATTAAGAACTCTCAAATCTCAAGGTTCCAAGCGTTGGCCACGTCAACTATGTTGTGAGAGAAAACGCTTGTCCGATAATTGGTTTGAGTATCTTTGACAAACATATTGAATCTAGCCATGCATTCTTTCGACGATACTTGACTTGCATACCTCAGTCATCGGCAATTATCCGTTGAGCAATACTTTGAACCCCTGGTGCTAAGAGCGGTCCCATATGACACCACCAAGTCGAGTACCACTTCTCATTACGTCGTATAAACCCAAAATTTGTGTTAGGACCACGAAGATTGTAATATATACTGATGGAGTGAATAAATGGGACCCAGAATCTGGGGACGACGTTCATAACTTGGTTTTCGGGGCCATTAAACTCGATGCGGTTTTCAGACTTGAAACCGCTTGCGAGATCATCTCGTCAATGCTAAGGGTCCCATTGTCAGTATTTGCGAGTATAGATACTCGAAGTAATTATCGTACATCAACTTCGCAGGCTTTATTTCCTATGACAGAATGAAGTTGGTCTAAGCATGGGCCAAAGAGATAGACAGACGAAGTAAAACCAACCTTGATAGATCCCGCGACTTTACCCATCAACCCTGATGAAAATATAATCAGAAAATCGGATGAAAGTACACGTCACTATCTTACACATGCGTCCTTCAAGCGATCTTTCTGGGTGCTTCTCTAACTCAATTTCGTGAGGTACTCTACCCTGGGATACGAGAGTTTCAATCTCCCTTTGCCGTCGAGACTCCCATTCTGTGACGTAGTCTGTCTTTCGGACGTTCATTGGTCGGCCAGAGTAGATAAGAGTTCGAATGGTATCATCGTATCCGGCCGTGAGCACGAATTCTTTGTGCTTTGAAGGAGCACCGGCTTCCTCGCTAGCGACAAAGCGTGTTCCAACCCAAATGCCGTCTGTTCCGTATCTTGGCCTCTTTGGTAAGGTAGACCAGAGACGAGATGGAAGACACTCACGAGAGAGCTGCTGCTAGGCCACGGCCATCTGCAATACCTCCAGCAGCGACAACAACAACAGGCTCGCCTGTCAATGGGCTGGTGGCGTTTTTGCATAAATCGACAACGGCAGGAATGAGGATGGAGAAGGGGGTTTCTCCTGTATGGCCTCCGCCTTCACCACCTTGCGCACAAATGATGTCGACGCCTGAAAAATGACATGTCGGCTCAAAATATATCAGATAATAGGTAAGCAGACAGACCTTGGGCGAGCGCTTTGCTAACATGCTACCAAGAGCGTGAGAGCTATACTAGGTGGTACATATCGCTGACGCACCTTTGGGTGCCCAATCATGCTATATTGGCAGGGTTGTCAGTGCCTGATACTTTTTCAAATGAAGGGACTTGCTTCATTACAGGTATACCAGCCGCATGCAGTTTATCTACAGCAGCCTTGGGAGGTACTCCAACTGCACTGACGAACAAGGCTGCCTTGTTGTTGATGATGACGTCAAGAAGCTCGTCGAGGTGACCATCTGTATAATCATACTGCGAAAGCAGAATGAGTAGGTGATGTCTAGGAGACACGTAAACTTGGCGTACGTTAGTTTTCCTTGCATTTCCGCCTACTTGAGGCAGAAGCAGATCGACGCCGAAAGGCGCATTCTTGTCCTCGAGGTGTGACTTTAACTCGTCGATAGAATGCTGAAGCATTTTTGGGGTTTGACGGACTCCCCCAATGACGCCAATGCCACCAGAGTTGGTTACGGTTGCCGCCAACTTTGGGCCAGCAGCGACGTTCATCCCTGCCATGTTTGTCAGGGATGACACAGGAGAGAACTATGCACACGACAGGCCTGCGAGCATGATGGGGTGGTTGACCTTGAAAAGCCTAGTCAAGGGGGTAGAGAAGACGGGCTCTGAAGACGGCATTGTGAGCGTATGAACGAGAGAGAGAAGGAGGGCTGTTGACGGTCCCCATCACGGATATGTTTGCCGTTTCCCGGTGGCATTCAATCACGAGAAACATGATGACATAATCTTCTATTAACACCCTTGGCTATGACCGACAAGTGTCCGGTCGACCATGAACGGGATAGCTGTCCTGTAGGACCAAGCACCCGTTCAGCTTGGTCCTCTCTATTCTCGACAAATAGCCCATCGCACTCGAACCCGTCGTCGTTGTCCACACACCGCGAGGTCTCGTCCATCCCGCGAACTCCCAACGCCAATTGGGTGTACCCTTCCGAGGCCCAGTTCTTCGCGGCAATGGCTCGGAAGAAGCACAACCCTCATGCTCCGGACATGAAGACCATCGTACCTATCCACAACGCTGTGAATGAACGCGCTTGGCACGAGGTCCTGAAATGGGAAGCCGGTAGAGGTGGTGACAGGTGTGGTGGTGTCAAACTCGTCAACTTCAAAGGCAGACCAAACGACATCAGCCCCAAAGCACGGTTCATGACGTACCTTGGGTAGGTGTCTTCCCAGATCCCTATCAAGGGCCTCATGGGATTTCCGTTCCTCTCCCAGCTATTCAGCACCGTTTGATCGCCATGATTGGGTCGTGGATCGTTGCGGCACCAAAATCCGCTATGTTATCGACTTTTACACTGGGCGCGCCACTGGCTCGTCAACTGTTTCCTTTTATCTTGATGTGCGACCTGCCTTAGACGACTGGGAAGGGGTAAAGATGAGATTAGAGAGTGCATTCGCTGGTCTGTTTGGTCCTAATGCTCGGGAGAGCAGTATTGCTCCTCCCTCCTAACTTTATTAGAGTATATCCGTCCCATTTAACCGGTAACCCCTACTCAGTGAGTACATGGTAATACATCAGTAAAACATATCACCGCTTCACCAAAGTCTTGCTCTTCTTCAGTGGTGGTTGAAAAAGCTCCTTTTCGCTCTCCCACTCAGAATCGGTAGGATCATCACCGCTCACATCGCTGATCTCTTCCTCCCCGTCCCACGCGACATCGTCGTCCTCATATCCCTCTTCGTCTTCATTACCATCAGCTTGATCATCGGAATTCTCTCCGGGTAGGGTTTTAAGCCCTTTTTGTTTTGTCTCCTTTTTACGCCGCACATTCTCTTCTTGCTCCTCCCTTCGCTGCTTTCTTAACTTTTCCTTGGCTGCATGTGATGCTTTAAGTGCAGCGGCCTCTGCTTTCGACTTTTTGACTACAAGGGCCATCAGAATTGATTCAATCATTACTTGCAAGAGCGCTTACCAAACCCGTGGTACATGACTGCACCTTCCTTTCCAGGCACTCCCTCCGTCATCTTGACGAGTCTAAGCTCCATTCTGGGTCCGACCTCGTCCAGCTTCACCGCTTTCTTCTGCCCTTTCTTGTTGTTTCTCCCTACGTAATCGTCCGCTAGTGAGACCGCATCTACATCGTCTCCCAGGGCACTTGACGCAGAGGAAGCAGCCGACTCGTAACCGCCCTCACTCATAGGACCCGGCTCTCCTCGTTTTCTGAGTAAGAAATCTGCGACATCCTTCTCGTTTCCGAGATCGAGAACGCCGGTCGTAGAAGTACTCGTAGCTCTTTTGGTTCCTTCGAGGACTCGCCGAACGCGCTTGGAGACACCGTAAGGTTTTACGGTGATCAGATAGTGCCGGAAGTCGACGGTATCTCGTTCTGCGTTGTAGGCGATGAGGACAATACGACGCGCGCCTGAAAGAGACATCGAATTTGGTGCAAGGGGGGGAAACATGGATTGGAATGCCTTCATTAGAAGAGGCAGATGCGGGGGCGTATTTGGAGAGGGCGGGGGAAAAGAGGCGAGGACAAGCTATGAAACCAAGGGGATCGGAAGACAAATCAAACCAACTAGAGACATGAAGAAAGTGACGAAC
>JBBPKD010001377.1:0-10095 GCA_038089075.1 Singerocomus inundabilis
GACCTTGATTTAGCCAGCAAACTAATGTTGCAAACACTAGATAAGACAAGGGAGAACTAAGCTAAGGTATCATATGTAAAGTACCGGCTTTATATACGTATCCCTACTGCACACAGACCATTATGTAGGGCAAGTGCAGGAAAGGACACTACCTCAGTAATGAATAAGAGACAGGTGTCAAGGGTTGAGATTGACAGCTGTCAGAGTGAAACGCATAGCAGCTGTCGAGGTGAAATGACAGCTGTTGATCAAAAAAAGATGAAAGGAGATAATAAGAATGTCAATCAAGTGACCATGCTGTGCATGGAGATGAAGGTCTGAAGAAGAAGCACAGTTTAGATATGAAGTAAGGCAAAGCCCGAGTTGACACCAGGTGAGTGGAGACCAAAGGAAAGAAAGAAAGAAAAGAGCAATGGGAAAGCATATGGGTAGAAACATAACATTACCCCCTCACTAGAGTGAGAGCTACCCAGTGAATCATGTTCTTCGGCAAATTAGAAGAAAAGTCTGGACCCGACAGGGGACCTGGTCATGTTGGCTATGGCTGTATCATCATAATCATCTAGAGTGTACTCATGGTCTCTGCCGTAGTTGATGATATCATCTCTGATGGGAGAGGAGTCTCATCAGTTGGAGGATGAAGAGGAGGATTGGGGGGAACGCCTTTGCAGCCTGTGTTCCTAATGCAAAGCAGGGACACGAGTGGGAGGAGGAGAGCTATTGTGTGGTCTGGGACTATGTCTAGTGATCCGACGCATAGTGTTCCAAAAGGACCTTGATTTGGAGTCATTGGTATGGTTAGATGAGAAGGATGAGGAGAACGGGGGCAATGTAGGAGTATGGAGCTGATTATCCCTGATAGGTACTTGCTGGGAATGTTGCTGGCTGCACTCGCCTTGGTTGTGTCCAGGATGCCAGTTGAGACAGTGGAGGCACTGGTATACTGGACAGTTGATGTGAATGTGTTCCAGATGGTGGCATTGAAAACAGGCTTCATGGTACCATGGATGGGTTCTCTGGAGAGTGACATGTCCTTCTCCTCTGATCCAGTAAGATTCTAGTCTTTCTGCAACTACCAGTTCTTCAATGGAGAGGGGTGTGGAAGAGGCGGATGGAGAAGTGGGGGTGGTTGTAGCAGTGCTGTGATTAATGTGGCATAGGTATTTATCTAAGCTTTCAAGGAATTCTTTAAATTCCAGTTGGTATGCAAGAGTGTTGTGGGTGGACTCTAAGTCCACTGTGACGGAAGACATGACAGAGACAAGGAAAGCGCACATAGTGTTGGTGTTATCATGGGTGCGGCTGAACACCATATGAAGATGGTTGGTGGTGAGGTGGGCAGAGTAGAGTGCAGATAGGGGAGAGTCCATGTCAACGTGTGCATTAATAGGTATAGCCATGTGAGAATCTCTTATGAAACTCCTGATTCACTGGTGGTAGAAGGGGGGTGGAGTCCCCACTTTCATCTGGTGAGCTGTGAGGGGTACATCAATGGATAAAATCCCTTTAGGAGATGATTCCAAGGTGAAAGAACTATAAGTAGAAGGAACAGAGAAAAGAGGAGACATAGCAGTGAGAGTGGATTCCCTGTTATTGAGATCAAGGGAGGTCATGGTCACCACCAGGGTGGAGACATCTGTTGCAGAAATGGAGGATTCCGTGGAGAAAAATGAGGTGGAGGAGTTGTTAAGGGAAATGGCCATCATTGTGAAGCAAATAGTGAGCAGGTAGTAGTCCAGGTTAAAGGTGGATTATGGATTGTTTAGAGATGGTGATGTTTTTTATAGTTGTTGAGAAGTTGGAGGGAGTGTTTCATGTCCTGCTCTGGGACCCATGAGTCATCCAATGCAGAGTACCCTTTCCATCGGATCAGGAAGAAACAGTTGTGTTCTGTTCCATGGTGTTTGATGATTTTCTCGATTTCATACTCTTCCTCACCCTCTATAAGTTCTGCTGGTGGACGGAGAAAGTTCTTGCCATATGTCTCCATCTTCTGATAGTGGGTCAGGAGAGATGCATGAAACACAGGGTGTATCTTTCATGTTTGTGGGATGTGGAGTTTGTAGGTCATAGGGGAAAGGACATCAGTTATGACAAATGGTCCTTCTCATTTTTGGGAGAATTTTGGGTTCACCACCCATCTTCTGAGGTTTCAGGCTTCCAGCCATATCTTTTCTCCCTTTTTGAATGGGGAGAATTCTTTATTCCAGCATGCTTTCATGCACTGTCTTGTGAGGTCGTGGGCAGCGATCGCCTTGTCATGTATTCTGAGGAGGTTCTCGACCCTGTTGTTGGCCATGGGAGAGGCCATAGGGGAGATGACCATGGGTAGTGCTGCAGATTCATACCCCATCATCAAATAGAAGAGGGATTTTCCAGTGACAGAATGAGGTCTTCTATTGTGTATAAATTCCATCTAAGTGATGTAATCCTTCCATCTGGAAGGTTCCTATTGACAGAAGATTCATAAGTACATTTCAAGTTCCTGATTTACCTGCTCCGTTTCTCCATTAGTTTGTGGGTGGTATGCTGTGGAGAGTGCCAGGTTGTAGTTTAGTAGCTTTCCTAGTGCAATAGTGAACTTGGAGGTGAATTGTGGTCCTCAATCTAAGATGATTTTGTCGTACAACCCAAACCATTTGTACACTGACTTGAAGAACAGGGTTGCAATGTTCTCGGCCATTGCCATTTTCTTTGTTGGGCAGAGAATTACCCCCTTAGTAAGCCCATGGTCTACCACAACTAAGAGGGAATTAAAGCTGTCTGAAATGGGTAAGTCTGTAATCAAATCACATGACACCTGCTGGAAGAGTCGTGTGGCTGTTGACGGAATAGGAACTAGAGGAGGTGTCATGGGGTGTGTGTTGGCCTTGTTTGCTTGGCAAGCAGTGCAACCCAAGATGTAAGATCAGACATATAAGGCTAGTCCAGGCCACTAGTACTGGGAGGAGACCAATTGTTGGATTTTGAGATATCCGGGATGTCCTGACATTTCATGGTCATGTGCCTGCTGCACCATGTCATGTCGTAGATCCGAAGGAACATAGATTCTTCCATTATAAAAAATGTTGCCTTCAACTTCTTGGAAGGCCATGAAGTGTTTTCAGAGAAATTCAGGGGTGTCAGAGGAGAGAGAGTGGAGGACATCCATTGCGAATTTATTGTTTTTGGATGCGGCGGTAATTTGTTTGGTTAGGGTGGTATCAATGAGATTGATGAACATCTCTTGTGGGAGAAGGGTGACTTGTTTGTTGATGGAGTCATCGTCTCCATGGTCTTTTTGTCTAAATAATGTGTCCAGGGCACCTAAGGCAGATTCTGGGACATGGTGGAGTTGGAGATTGAAATCTGTGAGATCTAGGAGCCACTGCGCTTGTCTATAGTTCAAGTTTTGTGCCAATCTGAAGTAAGTTAAATTTTTGTGGTCAGTGAATACTTGGATGGGGGTTATGGAACCCATCAAGTAGTGTCTCCACATTCAGAAGGCACATATCACCACAAGAAGTTCCCTGTCATAAATGTTGTAGTTCTTCTCTGCCGGAGAGAAGGACTAGGAGAGGTAAGCACATGGATGCTATTGCGCATTGTTGTCTTGTTGCATAAGTACCCCCCCTGAAGCGTTCAGGGATGCATCGGTGGTAATGGCGAAAGGTTTGGAGGTGTCAGGGAATGCGAGCACCAGTTTGGAAGCAAAAAGCCTTTTGAGTTCATCGAATGCTGCTTGGCATTGCGGGGACCAGTTCCAAGGCTGAGTTTTCTTGGTTAGGTCGATTAACGGTTTCACTATATTAGAGTAGCTCAGAATGAATTTTCTGTAAAAGTTAGCGAAGCCTAGGAATGATCGTACTTCCTTAACTGTAGTAGGAACAGGCCATTGGGTAATTCTATCAAGCTTTATGGGGTCCATGGCAATTGACCCTTCTTTGATTACCATACCAAGGTAGTCGACTTCTGAGACAGCAAAGTCACATTTCTCCAATTTGAGGTGGAGATCCAGCTCTTCCATTCATTCTAGGACATGTTTCATTTGTTCTTCGTGCATCTTATGGTCTGCAAATGCAATCAGCAGGTTGTCCATGTAGATTACCAACCATCCTTCGGCAATCATGTTGCGGAAGAAGTCGTTCATAAATCTTTAAAACATTGCAGGGGAATTGGAGAGTCCAAAGAACATTACCATGGGCTCAAAGAGCCCTTTGTGTGTAATAAAGGTGGCTTTCCACTGATGGCTGTCTTTAATGCGAACATTGTTATACCCCCACTGTACGTCAAACTTGGTAAAGATTTTTGAATCTTTGAGTTTATCCATTAGGTCAGATATCAGAGGTAGAGGGTAAGCATCTCAGATAGTGTGTTCATTTACATAATGGTAGTCTTGGCATGGTCTAAGCTTGCCATCCTTTTTCTTAACAAAGAAGAAGGGGGATGCTTGTGGGGAGTTGAATGGGTGGATCTTTCTATATTTAAGGTTTTCTTCTAAGAAGTCTTCCATGGCCCTGTGCTCTTTGGGGGACAAGGGGTATACTTTTCCTATCTTTGGGACAAAGGTTTCCTTGAAGTTGATCTCATGGTTGTACGGCCTGGTTGGGGGTACATGGTCTATAGCTTTTTTGGAGAACACTTGTGCAAAGTCCTGGTATTCGACTGATAGGGTTTTCTTAGGTTTGTTCTTGAGGGTGTTGATCGCCAGTTGTGTGGAGGTGTTTGTGTTTTGTGTTTTTGAGGATAAAAATCTTGCTCTAACCCTTGCTACCCAATTCATATGATACCCATGTCTTCTTTGGATGTTAGCTATGATTTTTTCTAGGTTTTCTTCCAAAGATTCCCAGTGGAGATATTTTAGGATATGTTCTTTCTCTTCTCTGGAGAAATTGATGTGATTGGGTGGTGGTGCTGGTTTCTTCTTGACAAAATTGACTTTACTCCATGTAATCCTGAGTTTGTTGAATTTGTCAGTTAACTTGGAGAGAAGGACAGTTCTCTTCTTCCAGTTGATGGAGGGGTTAGCCTTCTGGAACCAAGGCATCCCTAGAATGACATTGTTATTTCCGCAGTGCATGATGACAAATTCTGTTTGATGGATTATTCCATCGACTTTAATAAAATGGCATGCCTTGTATTTGGATATGCCTCTGGTGTTATGGGAGGCATCAGCGTTAGTGACTTGGATTGGTGTCAGTAGTTTGGTGAGAGGGATACAATGTTGATTGGTGAAGTGCCAGTCCATGCAGTTGATTTCTGCTCCACTGTCCAGGAGCACGGTTACGTCAATATTCTTGCTAGAGAATGAGCACTGGATTTGGGCTTTCACAGTGATAGCATTCTTCTCTATAGAAGACAAGATTCTAGCAGAGAATTCTTCGTAGAAAGGTACTTGTGACATCCAAGCCCTTTCAGCTAAAAACCCAGTTGGTTGACCTTCTTCTCGTCAACCACCATTTCTTCTTCGTCATCTATGTCTTCGAGGTCAGAGATTTCCTCAATTTTTGGCTTGGTCTCCTTGGTTTTCTTGAAGTCATTCTTGACTTCTTCATCCTGGTGGCATTTGGGCACAATATGCCCTGGTTTCCTACATCTGAAGCAAAGCTTCTCTTTCCTACATCTTTCTTGTTCTGCAGGTGTGAGCTTTTTTAGTCTCACTGTGTCAACATCCATGGCGTTAGGATCTTTCTCCTTTTTTTATTGGGAGAAGTTTTGATATTTGGTATCCAAAGGTTTCTTGTTCCATTGGGCAATCTGGTCTGCCCATTTGTTCTGATCCATGAAGGACGTGGCCTTGTTGTACCAGGTTTCGATGGTGTCTGGTATGGTGTCCATGATGAGGATTCTTCTCATAATGAACGGGGGAATTGCGGAGGCAAAGTAATTGATAAGTATGCTTTCTTCTTTGATTTCAGTGATCATTACGTTGTTCTGGAATGTGTTGATGTAGTCTGTGATGGAGGGTTTCCATACTTCTTTTTTTTCTCCATTCTGGCAGTCACTAGCCAGTGGATAGCTTCAGTGACCATGTCATGGTGTTTAAATGTCTTGTAAAACTTTGTTTTGAAGTTTGCCCAACTTCCCAGGGTAATGGTTCCCATGGTGGGGTCTTCGGCTTGGGTTCTGAAGGTTTCAGCCCATATGATAGCGGTGCCTTTAGTCATATAAGAAAGTGCAAAGGCAATCTTCTTTGCATCTGTGTTGTATATGTCACTATTGACAACGAGGTAGAGATTTACCACATCAATCCATTTTGTAGTGGACTTGTGGTCTCTGTCGTATTGCTCTGGTACTCTGAGGCGGAGTTCTGTCGGTTTTGAGGAGGACATTGGTGGTGTTTGGATAGAGGGTGATGGTAAGGAAAATGGAAGATTTCGAGTTACTGGAGTGGGAGATGGTGGTGTAGGGGATCTGAGAATGCTCGCCTGGTGTTGGAGAGTGTGTGCGAGGGATAGTGCAAGGCATTGACTAGGGGAGTCCGGGATGTATATGTCCTGGTCACTCTCTTCTATGGGAGAGTCTTCTTTTATGGATGAGTTTTGCTGCGGTGGTGGTCGCCTAGAGTTCCTGAGACTTTGCCAGGTGGGGCCCATGCGGTTGCTGGGGAGCATGTTGTTGGGGTTGGTGCAAACTAGCTGGTACTAGCTGCGATTGAGAGCTTAGTTCTTTTGTTATGCTTGGCCTGGGTAGGGATGAGCGTAGCTCTTGCAAGAACGAATAAGTCTTCTAAGTGACTTGTGGGTGTACCAAGGTTCCCTTAGACAAAGGGAGGAACTGAGGAGCTTAGCCTGCAGGTGGCTAAGGACTTAGGACTAGAGTGAGACTTAGGGGACCTTGATCTAGCCAGCAAACTAATGTTGCAAACACTAGATAAAACAAGGGAGAACTAAGCTAAGATATCATATGTAAAATACCGGCTTTATATATGTATCCCTACTGCGCACAGACCATTATGTAGGGCAAGTGCGGGAAAGGACACTACCTCGGTAACAAATAAGAGACAGGTGTCAAGGGTTGAGATTGACAGCTGTCAGAGTGAAATGCGTAGCAGCTGTCGAGGTGAAACGACAGCTGTTGATCAAAAAAAGATGAAAGGAGACAATCAGAACGTTGATCAAGTGACCATGCTGTGCATGGAGATGAAGGTCTGAAGAAAAAGCACAGTTTAGGTATGAAGTAAGGCAAAGCCTGGGTTGACACCAGGTGAGTGGAGACCAAAGGAAAAAAAAAAAAAAAAAGAGCAATGGGAAAGTGTATGGGTAGAAACGTAACAGTTTTCTGGCAAAAAGTCATGGAGAGTGCAATATATATCTACAATCATCAACCAATGTGAAGACTCAAATGGGAAACTGTTATGCTTGGCCCAGATAGGGATGAGCATAGCCCTTGCAAAAACAATGATAAGTCTTCTATGGAATTCTGAGGCATACCAAGGTTCTCTTAGACAAGGAGAAGGACTGAGAAGCCTTGCTAATAGATAGCAAGGGACTTAGGACTGAGGGGAGACTTAGAGGACTTTAACCTAGCCAGCAAACTAATATTGCAAACACTAGATAAGACAAGGAAGAACTAAGCTAAGGTATCATATATAAAGTACCAGCTTTATATATGTGTTCCAACTATGCACAGATCATTATGTAGGGCAAGTGTGGGAAAGGATGCTACCTTAGTAACGAATAAGAGACAGGTGTCAAGGGTTGAGACTGACAGCTGTTAAGGTGAAATGCATAGCAGCTATCAAGGCAAAATAACAGCTGTCAATCAAAGAAAGAAGTAAAGGAAACCATAAATGTGTCAATCAAAAAACCATGCTGTGCATGGAAATGAAGGTTTAAAGAAGAAGCACAGTTTAGGCAAGAAACAAGGCAAAGCCCAGGTTAACACCAGAAGAGTGGAGACGAATGAAAAAAAAGGAAAGCATAGGTAAAGAGAAGCATATGGGTAGAAATGTAACATTACCCCCCCACTAGAGTGAGAGCTACCCAGCAAATCATGTTCTTTGGCATTTAAAAGAAGAGCTCTGAGCCTATGGGGGAGTCAGTGATGTTGGCAATGGCAGTGTCATTAAAATCGTTGAGGGTATATTTATAGTTTTGACTGTAATCAATGATGTCATCTCGGATAGGAGGTGATTCACGACAGTTGGAGGAGGAGGAGAAGGATTGAGATGAACAATGCCTCTGTGGTTAGTGTCTCTGAGGTGGAGCAGGGATATAAGTGGGAGGAGGAGAGGAACAGTGTGGTCTAGAACCAGTCCTGGTGGTCCAGTGCATATTGTGCCAAAAGAAACTGGGTTCAGCATCATTGGTATTATTAGAAGATGAAGAGGAGGAGAATGGGAGTGACATAGGAGTGTGAAGTTGGTTATTTTGGATGAGTACTTGTTAAGGGTGTCTTTGGCTACACTCCCCTTGATTATGGCCAGGTTGCCAGTTAAGGCAGTGGAGGCATTGGTACATTGGGCAGTTGATGTGTACATGCCTGAGGCGATGGTAGTGAAAGCAAGCTTTGTGATATCTGGGGTGGCTTTTAGAAAGGATAACACATCTTTTTCCTCTGGTTCAATATGATTCTAGCCATTCTGCCACTACTAATTCTTTGATGGTAAGTGGGGTAGAGGAGGTAGCAGGTGATGTGTGGGTAGATGTGGTGGTCTCATGGTTGATATGATGTAGGTATTTGTCTAAATTTTCTAGGAACTCTCTAAATTCCAGTTGATATGCAAGGGTATTGTAAGTGGATTCTAAATTGACTGCAACAGAGAACATAATGAAGACTAGGAATGCACACATTGCATTCACATTATTATGAGTTTGGCTGAAAGCCATGCAGAGATGGTTGGTAGCAAGGTGGGCAGAGTATAGCATGAACAATGGAGAGTCCATGTCAATGTGGGTGTTAATTGATATAGCCATGTGTGAATCTCTTACAAAACTCCTGATTCACTGATGGTAGAAGGGAGGTGGGCTGTGAGGGGTATGTTGATGAATAAAATCCCTCAAGGGGATGATTTCAAAGTAGAAGAGGTATAAGTAGGAGGCACAGAAAACAGAGGGGATATAGCAGTGGGAGTAGACTCCCTGTTGACAAGGTCAAGGGGCAACACAGTCACCACTGGGATGGAAACATCTAGAGAGGAGATAGAGGACTTGGTGGAAAGGGAGGAGTTGGAGATGGTTTTATTGTTGAGAGTGATGGCCATTGCTGCAAAGCATGTAGAGAGCAGATAGTAGTCCAGTGTAAAGAGTGGGCTTGGGCTTTCTAAAGTTTGTGATGTTTTTTATACTTATAAAGGAGGCAGAGTGAGTGTTTTATGTCCTGCTCTAAGACCCATGAGTCATCTGATGTGGAGTATTCTTTCCATCAGATCAGGAAGGAGCAATTGCATCCCATTCTGTGGTGTTTGATTATCTTTTCTATTTCATACTCTTTCTTGCCTTCTATAAGTTTCACCAGAAGATGAGGGAAATTTTTGCCATAGGTTTCCATCTTCTGATAGCAGGTCAGAAGGGAGGCATGAAATATGGGGTGGATCTTCCAGGACTGTGAAAGACAGAGTCTGTAGATTATGGGGGAGAGGATGTCAGTTATAATAAAGAGTCTTTTTTGCTTTTGAGAGAATTTCAGGTTTACCACCCATTATTTGAGGTTTTGGGCTTCTAGCCATATCTTTTCTTCCTTCTTAAATGGGGAGAATTTTTTGTTCCAACACACTTTCATGCATTGTCTTGCTAGGTTGTGAGCAGCAATCACTTTGTTACATATTCTAAGGAGGTTCTCAACCCTATTGTTGACTGTGGGAGAAGTCATGGGGGAAATAACTGTGGGGAGTGCTGCAGGTTCGTACCCCATCATCAAATAGAAGGGGGATTTGCCAGTGATGGAATGGGGTCTTCTATTGTGTACGAACTCCATCTGGGTAATGTAATTCTTCCATCTAAAAGGTTTCTGTTGGCAAAAGATTCATAAATAGATCTCAAGTTCTTGGTTTACCCACTTTGTTTCTCCATCAGTTTGTGGGTGGTATGCTGTGGAAAGTGCCAGGTCATATTTCAGTAGTTTTTCAAGGGCGACTGTAAATTTGGAGGTGAATTGCAGACCATGATCTAAAAT